>CM023450.1:136291386-136578886 GCA_013339765.2 Haemaphysalis longicornis
TGGAACGCCAAACTTCGCATTTGACCCACCAATATATTTGACCTGTGTTTCTTCCCGGCTGACGAGGCAATACCACGCCTTTAAATTTACCTCATTGTTCGCCCACACAAACACTCATAAATATTCATTTTTCCCCCGAACAACATCCGATTGGAACAGTCTTCCTGCCTCTGTGTTCACTTCGCCTAATCTGCATGCATCAATTGGTCAGCTTTTTCACATGTAGAAACTTTTTTTTCGTTAGCCATTCTTGTGTTGGTGTTTCTAAGAAAGAGACTGTATAATTACATTTGCCTGTTATGCTATTTTTTTTTTGTTTTTCCACTCCTGCTTGGGCCTAATTGTGGCCTGCAGTATTGTCTAAATAAATCAAAAAATAAATATGAAAACATCGATTTAGATGGAGAACATTTCAGATTAGTCAAGCACAGCCAGGAAAAGCAGCCGCAACGCAACAATCTTTACTTATCAAAACAGCGTCGGTGGTGCGGCTTACAAAACAAGGGGCAAACACCCGCTTTGCTTATAACACAAGACATCCGGAAGCAGAAAGACGCCGGACGAAACACAAATGATCAAGTCAAAAGGTATGGTTCAAGGCGATATAAAATATAAGCTAGGTGAGTTTTCCATCATTTTATCTGTGGTTTTATTTAGGAGGGAAGAAGAAACGTGTTGAGCTTGCATAATAAAAGAAATTCCGCATCTCCACGAAGTGAATCATGACGAGTGGGCGAAGCACTGGGGATCGTACTTACCGTAAATCACCCGTGAGAGTGCTTACTGCTGCTAAATAGATTTCCAATCCAATCCAGTACAATACAATTCAATTTAATCCAATTCAATCCAGTTCAATTCAATCCAAATCCAATTAAATCCAATCCATTTCAATTCCTCTCGCGCATGCGCAGGCAACCCCGGCTCTCTAGGGGAGCTCTCTCGTCTCTTCTCTCTCTCTCTCTCTCTCTCATCTCTCTCTCTCTCTCTCTCTCTCTCTCTCTCTCTCTCTCTCTCGCTCTCTCTCTCTCTCCCTCTCTCTCTCTCTCTCTCTCTCTCTCTCTCTCTCTCTCTCTCTCTCTCTCTCTCTCTCTATCTATCTATCTATCTATCTATCCTCTCTCTAGCCGTATGTGAACCTTTTATTTTGTTCTTGTTAACCTTTTGTGAACATTTTATTCAGAGATGTTTCCATTTACACTCTGCTGTGCAGTAAGCACGGACTGCCGGACGCCGGACACGCCTCTGCCTTAGGGTACTTCGGCCCTAATATTCTTATAGCACTTCTTGCGTTGTAAAGGCACGACTGCTCTTCCAGGGTGCTGTAAAAATTGTAAGTCATGAGCCCTCATTTCGGTCAAACGGCTCACTGAAGAGCGCGCCCTCAAATTCTTGCATCCGGTTGGAAGCTGCTTTGAAATCCAGGCTGACTTTGACGTAGAATTCGACCTTCCTAAGGCGTTGTTGGGGTTATGTACTCACACTCCACCAACCTCATGCAGTGTAACGCGAAAGCAGTAGAAGCCCTGTTACACTTTAATCCGTCGTTTGGTGTACTCCGTGGCCAAGAGGTGACCCCCAAAATGGCTAACGGCGTAAAAGGAACAAAGGAAAAACAAAGAACTCGATGAATTTGGGTCTGAGATTCCAAGTGCGGGGCCTACTGGATGCGAGTCCAACACGCATCACCCTTACCAATGCCAATCCTGTACACGCTGAACGTGAACCTAGTGAACGCGTAGTGGTCTTCAACTTTGAAACGTGTGTTAGTGCCACGTACGGAGGCGTACAGCGATAGTCTGGTCATGCCAATTACAGCAGCATCAAAGGGAATTTATGCTAATTGTACAGATAACAAGGACGCAGATTAACACAGAAGAAAAGAAAACGACGCCAAGTAAAACGTTTATTACTACGGAAATTAGAGTGAACAAACGCCCCGGTGGAGTCGTACAGGACTAAATTTAAATGGTAATTACCGAAGCACCAAGCCTCTCCTATGTTAAAGCTGGAGATTTAGGGCTAACAAGGGCGATAGTCTAATCAACCGTAATCCCAGACAGAAGTATAAAACGGCACAATAGAAAACGGATGACGAGGATTATAATAAGGGGACACCCCCGTGCCACTGGATACGCTTCTGCTATCGGTGCTGTCTATGCTGCGATAGACTCCCATGCGTCTACTACTGTAAAAAGGTCATACACGGAAGTTCGCCTCAGAAGAGTACTCAAAACGCAAATATGTCGCAACCTGAGCAGAGAACGTTGGGCTAGGCGTATTAAAGTCGCCAGCAGGCGTTACTGCCGCAGCCGTTTCGACGAGTGGTCTAAAGTCCCGACATACATCCGTTGTATGACAAAGACATCGTCGCAACAGAAGATAGTACAATTACTACGAACCCAACATCACACATACAGGGTCAGATTGCGTCAGCTCAAATGTAATGCTTTCACATTTCCCCACGTGAATACTATTTCGCGTTTCTGTACATTTTTTTCTTCTTGTCTTGTTTTTATGGTAACAGACACCAAGCGCTAACTGCCGTGTGAATAATCTTACTTCCTAAGGAGGAAGATGATTAAAACGCGAGCTTTCTCTATGCAAACTGAGACAAATTAAACTCGAAAATACACGCTGCCATAGTGCGAAATCGAAACAGGCGAAGTCCAAAGCCAGAGCCCACTTCAACTCAGCCTAGGCCCAAGCCTACGCCCGGGCAGCGACCGAAATATATGCCGGGTGGCCAGAGGGCGATGGCGGCGCAATAGGATAGACGCCGGCTTCGGAACGCGAGGGACTGAAGTTCTTCTTCCTCCCCCGCTTCCTCTTACTCCTCCTCCTACTCCTTACATCATCATCATCATCACCACCACCACCACCACCACCACCACCACCACCACCTCCACGGACCTCCCATTGGGTAAAGCAGTTTTTCTTCAGTGCCTTGCGGTTATGACACCACCATCAATGAGACCAAGAAAGCTGCGCTTTGGATCTAGTTTCAAGCCGATTTCGCGCGCACCACTTCCCGCACAACCTAGCTATACAGACGTTGAAGTTCAGTGAAGTAAATAACAAAGCAGTGCAATGTTCATTTGGTTTTTGCTTCGAAACGTGGCGAATGCTACTTCCCTAAAAAACCTTTCCTAGGATTTTGTGATAAACCTGGAAAAGAGCGAGCGGGAGTTTTCAAATTGAACCTCTAAGAAAGTGAACGCGGATAAAATGACACATCTACGCCCGTTTCAATGTCCTTGACCTGGAGTTTTCAGACTTAGGAAGTATATTGTCATATTGTAATTATGGTGTAGGAGCGTCTCTGCTCATCTCTGTATCGGGAAAACACTTCTTTGATGCTCGCCCTATTTTTTATTCAACTGAATGAGGCAGTTTGTTGAAAGGAATTCCCCAAAAACGAGGGGCTACTCCGAGCTTTAAGTGACCAGTTTTTTATGCTTTAGGCTGGCGGCTATTTTGTGCGTCATGGACCCAGAATTTTTGACCTACATAGTTAACAAATGCACTCCACCCCATTCTTATCCTCCTAATTATCCCTGCCTCATGGTTGGGATCCGGGGTCGCTACCTGGCCAAAGTAGATTTATTCGCATACCACTTTCACTATATCGCCACCTATCTCAAACTCTTGCGCTCTCCCGAGACAAATGAGCATTTTTAGTTTCCTGAATATTCATTTTTGTGCCCACGATTTTACTCTGCTTGTCCAGTGCGGTAATCATGCTTTGCAATTCGTCGCCCGAGTTGCATAGCAAGGCAACGACATCAGCCAAACTGGGGTTACTGAGGCATTCTTCATTACCTGTTACGCCCACCTGTTCCAATACAATGGTCTGAATACTTCTTGTAAACATAATGTGAATACCATTGGAGAGATTGTGTCTCCTTGTCGACGCTCTTCCTTCAAGGCATTTTAGGAATATCATTATATAAAACGATGGTGGACCCATTGTAGATATCCTTTAGTATTCTTACGTAATGCTCGTCTACACCCTGGTTCCGCAATGCCTGAATGACTGCTGAGTTCTGAGGTTTCGACCGAGTCAAATGCTTTCTCATAATCTATGAAGGCTATATACAGGGGTTCATTGTACTCCGCGCATTTCTCTATCACCTGATTGATCGTGTGAATATGGTCTATTGATTGTTGAATAACCTTTACGATGCCCTGCTTGTCCATTAGGTTGAATAAATCTCAGGTGGCGGAAATTATTTTAGCGATTACCTTTGTAAGTACCTTGTAGACTACTGACAGTCAGCTGATCGGCCTGTAGCACTTCAAGTGCTACATGTCACTTTCTTATGGATTAAGATGATAGTTGAATCCTTCAAAGATTCTGGTACACTCGCGGGCATTAGGCATTGCGTATAAATGTTTTCCAGTTTTTTCTAGTACAATTTGCCGGCCATCTTTCAATAGGTCGGCTGTTGTCTGATCCTCTTACCTTGATTGGAATCTGACCCTTCTACGAAGCGTACGTAGGCGAAAATCGCAGACTTTCTTGTCAGGAAATAAATTCTCCTTCCGAACCGTTAACCGTTTTATTGTTAGTATTTTCACCGCGGACTTCTAGCTCATTGCTCAATTATCCGGAGGCGAGCACTGCAAGCGCCACAATTACGATATAATGGTAGCTGCTGATATGTGCCTCCCATTAGACTTAGAATTCAAGCAATCAATTTCCTGTAATAGAACAGTCCCGATTTTACGAAGTTCTTAATTTAACAAATTATTTCTTTGTTCCCGACGAATTCGTTAGGACGGGTTTTAACTGTGCTTCACTCTCGGGAGAGTCAGTTCACAAAAACCTTGTGAATTGTTTCCATGGCGCCACTTTAAGCCAGGGGCTATTGTGGGATGCCATGCTAAACAAATACTGCACTGCTTCAATAACCACTACAACGACATCGATTATTGGTTAATAAGAATTTTGATTTCAATTGTCTCACAGGTGCACCCGCACATATACGGCGTTGAATTTTCGTATGTGCAACTGTTGTTTACGATTATTTAAGTGCAATAAAAACTACGTTTGGTATGTAGCGTGATCGCAACAGCTATTTAAACATTTTATAAGAAATAAACTAAGAATTGAAATTGTTAACAAGCATACAAAAGGTAACAGGTACGGTACAGGTAGGTTTAGGCAACCTTGCCAGCTTCTTTACAGTCTTGTAATCGGAGCTTTTTGGAAGCTCACACCACAATGAGCACAAATGTTCTCTTCCTGCTGTCGTACTGTGAATTTGGGGATACTTTTGAGGCAACACAGGTGTCTGTACCTGCAATTAGTTTTTTGGGAACGTTTCCATACTCAGCTTTAAAAACATTGAATAACACTCAGTAAACGACGGTGACGATAGCCAAAAAACTTGCCCAGTTGCTGTCGTGGTAAAATGATTTTCCAAGATTTTTTCACATAAAGATTACGTAAGAACTCCCCGACGCTCAACGAAGATAGGTTTTTTGTCTCATTTTATTGTTACCTTGAGGTTCAATATTTGAGTCTGTAAGGTTAGGCACACAATTCTCTGTCTGTGTTTTTTTCTTCTTGTGGCGTGTTTTTACATAATGCGTAATAGATTGCACGTGGAACGATTGACCCTGCACCCGTATCAGCACGACGACAATGCATGTAACGCAAAAACAGGAAGCGTTGACCAGAAGTATCGTGTGTCATTAAATGCACCCTATCGCCCGGTTACGTAACCGTAAAAAGGGCAGGATCGATAACTCAGGGAATCCTTTTGAATAATGTTGGAGGCACATTTAAAAAAGTCAAGATAAGCAACCCGCCCCGCAACATCTTTGGAGTGAAGATTTCATAAGATTTGCCACGTTTGGTTATCGACTTATAACTTAAGGCATCCTATGTGCCAATTGACGCGAATAATACGGCGCGAAACGTTCTCTTCTATTGTGCGCCAGTAGCCACCATAAACGCTGCAAAGGAGATTTTTTTTTTTTACAATCTGCTGTACAGAATCTAAATGCATATTTGAGGCGAACCGTAAATTCAGAACTGACCCTAGCAACGTCCTCTTAGTTAAAAGCAGCCGTGAGGTGAGTTTGCCTTTTACAGCAGCGAAAAACAGGTTAAAATGACGTCGCAGTGACGTGCTATTCATTAAATAGAACATATTCATTCCGGAATGTTACACTTGAGAGTAAAATATTTACATATAATTCTAGTTGCGCATGAACGTCCGTACCACTGAAAAAAATTGCATTCGAGGAGTAGCACGCTATTATTAAATTATTGTCAACCCTCGTTATACAATTGCTCACATGCCCCACCCTCTCGGAACTTTGCAGTGCGCCATTGCAATTAGGAGTGTGTACACTTTTATTTATTTATTTATTTTTATTTGCTCTTCAATGCTTCATCGCACTGCTCCAGGGCGTGGCACACACAAGATTTGGTAAAAACGTACAAGTCATTTCGTCTTTCCTAAAGCGTTCCATATTTTATAAGGATTACACTCCATGTATGGCAATTTTGATCACAGCACACTTACTGACGTGAGAATAGTTGGAGAATAATCGTTGGGCCTTTTTAATACGAATTATGTGAATTTTTTTCAGTCCCGCTTAAGCTTCTCATTCACCGCTTTTCCAGCCACTATTTTCCCCGCACGCACGCCCCGTACAGCACTCAGCCGACCACAAATGTTTATTAGACATGAAACCCAGGAGACATTTATTAAAAAAAACTGCCGCACAATCACTAATGCTTCTCCCCATCTGTCTGTAGGAAAATCCGGCAGAGGCGAATTTTCTTCCGGGATTTCGGTCGCGGGACATTCAGGCGCACTCCTTCTCGCCTTCTGTGTCACTTCTTCGGGGTTGAATATTAAAGCATCCAGTGCTGCTTCAATATGCAGCGTTTTATAATTTTGGCGGGGATGACGATACGGTAAAATCCGGTCCGTAGAACGACTACGATGTCCTTATAACAGCTCAGGGATAAATCGGCGACGCAGAATGCACGTTGACACAGGAATAGAGGGATTCCAGGTGTCTTTTTTTTTAAAGTGGCACGCTGTTACTCTCCTCGGCGTTGTCTGCACTTAAGGTGAAGGAGCTCCGGCTCTGGACACATGCGATGTACGGCGATATTACTCATGCTCGCAAAGAAAATTGCATCATCGTTTTCGCTCACGAGGACCGCGGTTTCAGGAACCTACCTTGCGGTGTTTTTGAACGATTGTATAAGATGCCTCACCTGCGGCTGTGTAACATATTGCAATGAGTCACTTAGAAGCAAATCTGCGAAACTGATTCAATAGGATATAAAGTTCTAATAGTGATAATCACGACAAAATGGATGTTACAATGTTATAAACTTCAAAGTAACTTTAAATCGCCAGTGTTCAATGCTTTCCAAGTATGTTCTGTCGACAATTTTGCATGATTTACCAATGTACCGCTACTTACCAACAGCAGACAAACAGTGGGATAACTGGCAAGTCTTGCTAATGTTGAAAGAAAGCAGGAGAATGGGCTGATAAGGAAGTTATATTACAATACACAACCAACTCACCTGGCGACATGTGACGTGAAACAGGAAAAAATGCACAGTTATATTTTCTCCCCCTATACTTTTCCAGTAAGGTTTGTCAGAGAATTTCGCCTGGTAGCTTGTGCTCCGCGGTGGCCACAAAAGAAGGAGGAAAAGCAAAAGCATTTACAAGAAGATTTGTGGCGTGGCAAGCGCGACTTGCTATTATAATATCCTGCACACACTCCAGTCGTGGCCCGCTGGACGGAAGTAGCGAACATTGTGAAACATGCAGAAAAAATACGGGGCGTCAGCGGTAAACTATATGACGAGCTGGGCGAAGGAACTCCAAACACTGGTCGTAGGGCTGATCCGGTATGTGGAGTCTCCCAACACCATGTGGTGTACTCTTACCTTCTCAACGGCTGACATACAGCTTGTGGCGCGTGAGCTATTCTATCCCACATTTAGGGAATATCGCTTGGGACCTTATCGTTAATATTGAGAACCGATTACTAAAACAAAGATTATGTGTAGACGCTGGCTTCTCCATATCATATATGCCCCTCACAGCCGTTGCCCTCGAGTGTATTCAGAATCGATAAACGGATGCCTGTTTTCCTTGTAATGGAGGACTGGAAATCACTAAAACCGAAGCCTCGTAGACAAATATTCTTGTCAGTATAGTCGCCACAGAGGGGCAGTCAGCTCACGAATATTCACGTCTTCTGTTTGCAAAAGTGCACACTACGGCCGTGCCATCCATAAGCTGAGCTCTTGGTCAGGCTTTTGTGACAGCTTGAAATGAAAACCGTCCCGCAGACGAAATCAGGACCAACTAAATACTTTCGTTTCAGTTGCCGTATTGAACAGGCCTTGCGCGATGGCTGTTGCTTCTCTCTCGCCACCTTTCTTGGCGCCCGTGAGGGAGCTGTTCGTCAGCACAAATTTGTTTTCAACTTTTCAGACAACATCCGGGTTCAGGCCTTGCAGGGTTTGCTGAAAAAACTGCCATTTATATGGAGTAGCAGTAAAAAGTTGCCACCTAATCTTCACGACAAATAAAAATTTGGTAATAGCCATCCTTCGAAGCCGCAAAAAAAAAAAGAAAACGCACTAGTGGGAATTACTGTCTCCGCTGACGGTAAAGCGCTTTTTCTGTAGCTAAGCACATAAATGTCAAGTGGTGACGCGTCGACAGCCTACTGATCAAGGCTTCTGAATAATTCATCTTGCTTTGTAGCTTTTAGCTATATTTTGTCAGATGTCCGAATCTGGCAAAAACGTGTCAGGTGAGTGCGAGGCGGTTTGTATGCAGGGAAAGGTGAGCGTTCTAGAAGCAGTATATTGAGTAAAAATATAAAAATATGGGCAAATAAATGCAATAAAACTAAAGGCACAAAAGCGCATTCAAGGCAAAACCGGGACACCATGACAGTTTTATCGCATAACTCAAAGCCTCACAAGACGCAGCGCAGGCGAGGCGGGTACTGATACACAACAAAAGCGATAAAAAAACAACCAGCTCCAAATTCCGCATGAAAAAAAGCTACTTAACGATGCTGAGTTTTCTTCTCTTGTCTCTGCCACCTTGGGAGTAAACCCCGTGAAAGCTCTAGCCTTTTTGTTTCGCAAACCAAAATGCACTGAATATATAGCGCCCTTGAGTACATTGTTTTACATCTTATTAAGCATTTGTGAAACAGATACTTTTAGCGTTAAAAGCATAAAAATGCGTTGCGCGACCACGGCGTTGTATATCGTATTGCATAAGGTGTAAGAAAGAATCTGATCGTTTGTATCATGTTTTTCTGCAAAGAAACAATCCTTGAATGCGTTTGGTGTTGTGTTGTTTCGCTTTTATGTTGAACACGCAAATTTCTATGGCTTCGGCTCTAAAATAGATGGGCGTAAATGGCAGGCGTAATATCCCATTTCCATATATTGTTGAGAAAAGTGAAAGAGCTGGGTGACATGCAAGTTCTAGACAGAAGGAGTTCTTCATTGTGAACTCTCATACTGCTGTTGGGTATGATGAAAGTGGATGCTTATATGGCGCAATCGTATTTATTGATTGCCAAAGTACTATGCGAAGTCAAATGATATTGAAGAATTTTCTATGGCTGAAAAGCATTATCATATTTCACGGTCACCCTCCGCGTTGCCTCAGAAGATAAGACGTTTTGCTGCTGATCACGAAGATGCAGGGTAAAACCCGGCAGAGTGGCCTCTTTTTAGTTTTGAAGGCAACAATTATGACAACACCCCGGCGTCGAGAATGTTCGCTGGTCAAACTTCTTTAGCTGTGCTAAACAGATTCGCCGACATTCACTGCAGCGCCTGTTCAAGCCCAGGTGAAACTTTAGTGTATTCTTGAAAACCTAGAATTTCACTTTCTACGGCTTCGTATACTGAGGTCACCAATAACCCCGGTAATATCAACCCTCCCGGAAACTCAAATCAGTTTCGGCGACCTCAGCTCAACCTACCTTATACTGAGGTTACCTCACAGCAGAATTGACTAACCCTCATTGACATGCTCTCACCTTGGACTCAATTCATAAAACCTTAAACTGCGACCTTGTTAAGAACAGTGATTTATCGTAAATCTTTGGGGATTTTTTTTTTCGCGGGAGCAGAAGCTTCAGGCACTTGTGCAAGGGTGTTTGAAATATCTTCCCACAAGATCATATCTGCGCTTATTTAATTGAAATTCTACGCAGCCATAATGGAATATTTTATTATATTGTTTGCTGTTATAGCGGGTATTTTTTTGTATCTGCAAATCTTCCGTCGTGTGTAGATGTATATGTGTCCATAAACGCGCATCCAAATAATCGGGGGCATCGCCGTGTTCTCCTGGCTATTGTCTTTGTGCGCGTGCCCCAGAGCACGGATCTCAAAAACTCAATTGCTTGTTTATTTCACAAGTTATGTGAATCTAACCCAAAGTCCTCTCATCCAGAAGTAATAATGATAGCCCCCTCTGACCAGAGCACTCGCTGGTTGCTTATATTTCTGCGTTTGCAGAACTTATTTTAGCCGTGTAGATTTTGCCGAATCACGGAAGACGGCCAATCAATTTAGTTCTCACCTCACACCTATGCCAACACAAATATGGTCCATCCATACACAGTAAAGGGAACAAATATGGCATCGAGTTTGAAAATTGAGGTTGAAAATTTAAACTTTATTGACTTCCAGAAACGATTGTCACAGGATCGTCATAAGAGGAAGATAGATAATTGGTGCAAAAAATGGCTCATAGTTTTCAACGTTCCCAAAATATCCTTCATGTCATTCCATACGCGTAAATCCTATTGCACGTACACCTATTATTTTTAAGCTCCTTGGTTATTTCTCCTGTACCGCCCGCTAAATATTTTGGTCTCCGCATTTCTCCTAACCTTCAGTGGTCATCCTACATAAACCACATTACAATGATGCAAACAGCGCGATGGGCTACCAGCGACGTAATCTGATCCTGGCTTCATCAACCGTCAACTTACTATCCTAGGAAACGCTTGTTTGGCCTAATATGGAATTTGCGTGCACAGTCTGGGACTTGCCGTCAAATAACTTATGCACCATCCTTCAATCTGTTCAGAACCATGCGGCCAGGTTCATCCTTTCCGATTGTGCATACCACACACGCGGAACCCATCTGAAATCAAAAGATAAATTGCCCTGTCTTAAAACACTACGTGCGGCAGTAAGACATTGCCTCTTCCAGAAATTCTACAACACGCTATCATGTGGCCGCCTCTTCATAATAACTGCTCACCACCCATCAAATCGCCTCAACCATTCAAAAGCAATTCACCCACCTCATGCACGCATGACTGCCTATTGTCATTCATTTCCAAGTTTGGCAGCCATCGACTGCAACGGCCCGTCCGAAAGCGCCGTAGTACAGACAAATCCGCCTCAGTTCAGCTGCCTTCGAAAACACTTTTGTACTGATTATTCCTTGTGCAATCTATGCGATTCTTTGTACTAGTTTTATTGTATTTTGTTGATTTGCATTGTACGCCCTTTCTTACCATATCGTGCCTGAAACCCTTTGTATTCGTGCTTGCTTCTTTGTTTTTCTTCCTTGTTTCTTGTTCTGTAATTTTTCGCGCTTCACTTCCCCTCATGTAGAACCCCTACCGGTTGGGGCCTTTGAGGTATCTGTAAATAAATAAATAATAAATAAATAAATAAATAAATAAATAAATAAATAAATAATAAATAAATAAATAAATATTCAGGGTCCACGTGATGGAAAAGGACCCAGTAACGTACCAGTTTTTTGAAGTCTTCCGCTTTAGGGCAGTACCTACATGTAGGCATATTCACATCACCATGCTCGGATATTTTCTTTTTCCCGAAGCAAGTGCTGAAAACAGGACAGGCAAAGTCTTTGAAGAAAGAGTGCACTTATAGCCATACAGTAACAGCTCTCCTTGAAGGTTGTATTTCTTTCGGGTGATCGTCTGCTATTTATTCCATCATACACTGTGCGTTTTGTTCAGCTATGGTGGTGACTACCAAGTCTTTAGCTTCGATTTGAAGCGAAAACGACTGCTTCGCGGCACTTGATTTTGAGCTGACAGAACACCTTTGCGGTTTTTGTGCTTCTCGTTGATTAGGCGTTCTCAACTGCCAGCAGGTTTAGCAGCGTCGGCACTTAGGAAGGAGTTATATCTTAACCCATTATAATTAAAATGACCATAGCTTTAATCAGGAGCTGAGTAACTTGACAATTAACAACTAATTGAGTGAAAGGACGAAGTAGAAACAAAATGGCAGACGCAGGCAGGGCTGAATCCTTACTAAACCTTTATTGCATACAACAGAAGTGTACGGGGTGTTACATCCATTATAAAACATCAATTTTTTTTCTGAGCGAACTGCTGCTCTGTTCGCTCTCAAGCATCGCACGAAGGTCGCATTTTGGGTCCTACTTTGTTTGAAACCGGGAACAACGACGTTACTTACCTGTTTATTCAAAAAATAAACAAAAATGGTTTTTGCGTGAGGGAAAATGGCGGCCGATTTGGACGTGTAAGCCAGTGCAATCTGATCTTGGAACGACGGCGCCACCGTGGGTATGCAGTGCGAGATGGACTGTCGGTTGAGTTGCAAGGTCATGGGCACTGATTCAGACGGTGATATTATTGGCGTAAAAGTGAACTTTAACATCCTTGATGTCCTGAAGGCGCCACGCCAGTGGAGTTAACGCCGAATGTCTTAAGTTCGGATCGAATACAAATCCTTTGTGCACGCACACACAGAAACGAATAAAACAACAGCTTTTCCCTGAGGGCGTGTTATAAATGTCCGGTCTTGAAATAATTGCAGGACAAACTGCCGCACCGGGCGGCGGAACATGTCAGCCGAGTTCGGAATGGCCGAGTGTCTGATGTTGTCATACCGTTTCTGTATGTTCACTGCAAGAATGACCCCTACGCAATAACTGCGGGTTGGTGATAAGGATGGTACTGCTAAAACGCTAAGCTCGTCCTCCACGCCTAGTAATGGGTGAAATCGAATTTGAGCGGTGTGGTAATATTTACCATATTCAGGACATGCCGACAGGTGAGTGGCAAGCATTTCCTCTGCAAGCTTGGGAATTGTCGTCGGAAGCGGCATTCGCGGAAGGTTTTAAAGCAGCATCCCTCGTTTTCTGGGTCTGTATTAGGAACGACATTGGTTACTTTCCAGCTGTTCCGAGTGAAGCCGCTAAGCTGTACCTCGTTGATTGCATCGAGGAGCTGTGCGAGAACATCTGCCATCATGAGAGCCGCGCCAACACCTTCGACGTCAGAATAAGATGAAGC
The DNA here is from genome assembly GCA_013339765.2 of Haemaphysalis longicornis. Taxonomy (NCBI): domain Eukaryota; kingdom Metazoa; phylum Arthropoda; class Arachnida; order Ixodida; family Ixodidae; genus Haemaphysalis; species Haemaphysalis longicornis. The sequence continues at coordinate 136,304,731 of CM023450.1, forward strand.
CCTGCCCACATGTGCGGAAAAGTATGTTAGGCAGGGCCCGAGATACACGACAGGTGTCACGTGGAACAGCCTAATAAACGCTCACGCCATTTCCTTTGCGACATCTTCAGCCGAAAGATTAAACCTTTCATACCTAATTTTTTTATTTCTACTGAAAACAAATTTTCTGTGTTTTCTTTGTTATTTGAACCCTACATGCTCACAAACAAATTACTGAGCTTTTGATGCAAGCATTACTGTTACACAAGCATTGTGTCTAATTACGCCGACTAGCAATTAAAATTTATATCTTCAGCAGTAAAAGATTGTTTTCTTGTTTTCCTACACCTTAGAAAGCTGTGAGCCCACATATAAGAAATAATGCTGATAGTGCACGTATTTTTAGGTTTGAAGCTATGTCATCAAACTAGGACTTCTGGCCTTTGGTGGCAGCCTGACGTTAGTTCGGCCTTGACTGAAATGTCTTCCTCTTTCTATCCTTCCGCCTTAGCAAAAATAAAAACGGAGAATGGTGACACCTATCGAAAGAAGCATTCTTGATGGAGAATTTGACAGGAAACTGGCAGTTTTGGTTTCGTTTTTGAATTGCTAGTAGGCTTTTGGTTCATTTTATAAATATAGAACACCAGGGCAGCAAGGGCTACCTGCAAAACAAGTATAGACACTCAATACGAGGTCCCCGTACGCGTTCTGTCAACCGGAATGTTCTCCAGGCAGACGCATTGGAGGTCTTGGTCGGAAACTGCTCACCCTAACTGTGCCACTGCCTTAGTGACATCTCCTGTAGCATCGCCATGCCTATGATCTTATGAACTGCTAATTCGCACGTGTGGATGAGGAACAAGCAGCCTGTGAGGCTGCAATATGTGTTTCCTGGTGAGAAGCGGACACATTATTCAGGTCGATATTCTGCTCAGGACGATATATATACACACCCACGTTTTAGTAGTGGTTCATTTTTTAGTAGCTTGGTACTGGCACGTTTAGTAGTGTCAACTGATTTTGTATCTTTTTTACAAGGTGTGGCTCCGCAGCCACAGACGGGGCAGCCAGTGTTGACTAGAAGGTGTCCAAACTCACTACGCAGCACTTACGACGCACTCACCGGGCTCGCGAAGGATGGCGTCCAATTATAATGGGGCAGTGATCCCTCCCCAGGTAGTCGGGCTCCATATGCCAATAGTTAGTACCTGGCCCCAACAAACAGGTGAGTTCCGGTGAATGAGGCGCACCTAGAGAATACCGCGCCGCCCCTGACACTGCGCCGCGCTGGTTGAGCATCACGAAGGACGCATCCGCAAAGGTATCCGCAAGCACCTACCGCGGGGCTGAATGTTGTATAGGGACCCGGCCGCCGTTGTATGGCACCACCGTCACTTCAGCGAACACCGCGGCCCGTGGCGAACCGCTCGCCAGTGGAATGCCGGTGGCGGTCAGCGCATCGTAGTTGCATGGCTTTCTTTCGTTCTGCTGCGGTGTGGCTTGCAAAGCGTTGATAACACCAAGGACTTTATTCAGATTGATAAATCTTGAAAATAGAGGCGACCTTTACGAGGCATTGCATGCGTGTGATTTACGCTCATACTCACTACTTATAAATAGCAGACGACGCTCAATGCGTCAAGCTCGAAGTCAAGCTGGAAGTGCAAGTCCGTTCCTTTGTGCAAAATTTTCATGCCTGCAAGCAGTTCGGCGTATCAAGGAATATATTGCAGCTAAATGCTCCTACAAATCCGCTGTGTGCAGCCGATCCAGGAATGCTACGGCGCTGGCCTTTGGCAGTTGATGACGAAACGACGTCCCGCAGAAGCGAACGACAAAGATTTACCCCAAAACAGGAATTGTGACGGACGACGCTTTGTAACTTCTATAGCTACGGTAGAAACGGGTTCAATTTTACAGATACATGCTTACTGCGGTCATCGTGAAGTGTTTACACAGTAAATACGGTATTATAGTAGAACCTTATTGCTTGACGTGGGAAAGCAATGCTTTACCACCTGCGATGGTTGCTGTCTAGTTGGTTAATAAATTTTCAAAAACAATTCGTTTCGTGGTGAGGGATGAGAGACTATAGGGTGCCAAAAGCCTGCCCTCAGTTTCACAACTGAATGCTGCCAGCGAGGTTTACAGGCTGCCACTTACGCTTGAAAAATCATGCACTCCTCCGTCTAACGACGATGATGGTTTATCTCAAAGCTTTCTCGTGTAGGTTACCTTGGCTGCGTTCTGGACTGAAACTTTGCCTAGTTGAGCTTCGAATTTGACCAGCACGCAGTTTGGTCTTTTGTTCGCAGCGTCTTTGACTTTCACCCCTTCCCATTCTATTTCGCACGAAGAAAGCTTCGCGTTCAACCATCGTAGTCGTTAAACGGGTGGCTGGATGATTTTGCAGTTTATGTTTGCGCTTCCATGCACCCCTCGCCAAATGCTAACTGCTTCTAGCGTGTCGGAATGCGTATTTGCTGGAGGACTCTGGCTGATGCACCCCTATTGGAGGCAACTAGTGGCGCCTTTTTGGTTTCTTCGCCAGACATTACAGGATTTTTTTAGATACTGGGCAAAAAAAAAAAAAAAGAAACCACACGCTGACGTTAACACTCTGCGACATTTTTTAACTATCGGCGCCTGCATTTATTCCACGCAGGTGGTGAAATGGTAAGCGGAGGGGGATGGTTTGTAGCTTTTGGCTGTTGGGTGGTTGAATAATTTTGGCTCTTGATAAAATGACCTTTACGAACGTGGGAGTTCCGCTTCGGCTCTCACGCTCGTATGTTGTTCCAGTGTCCCTCACCAAAACAGGAGGCACAAAGGTCACGGTTACAGAAAGAAAGGGTAAACTGCCGTGACTTTTGCACGGCCACACGGCAATCCATGTCGTACGTAAGTGCCTTTCTCTTCGGAGCACAGGTATTGAAGTATGCCATCGTGGCTGGCGTGGAAACCGTAGTCATTGAAACCAGTAAAAATAATTCCAAGTGGTAGAAATGAATACTAATAATAATAATAGTTTTATTCCTACTGCGATCGCGTGGAGCCTGGCGCAGAGCGCTGCAAAAAGCGCTCATGTCAATGTAGCCCACTCCCAAACTTAGAAGCGTCCAACAAGTTCACGTAGACGTTAGTGCATTTGGGAAGAAATGAATACTAATAATAGTAGTTTTATTAGTACTCAGATCGGGCGGAGCCAAGCCTAGATCGCTGCAAAAAGTGCTCATGTCATTGTAGCCCATACCCAACTTTAGAATCGTCCGACAAATTTACGTACTCGTTATTGCATTGAAAAACCCATCAAATCGGTCTAGACTTCGTTTCGCCGCACATATACGCTCTGAACACCACCAAAACATTCAAAGCACCGGAGAAAACACGGCAAGAAACAAAGGGAGGCTGCGTAGTCCAATGCACAGGCTCATTCCGCTAACGAGCGGAGCGCCGAGTGGTGGCGCTACCCGTCCAGCTACCCCGGTCCCTACACCCGCAATCAGGATGGAACGTGTAGACCGCCCAGGGTATTGCTCACAAATAGCCACCCTTCGCCGCTGATTGCGATCAATATATATTTTTCTGATTCAGTGGGCAACCGCCGCTTTAAAAAAAAATCTGCAGAAAATCAGAGAATTATCTACTAATGCGTAGTATTCTTACGCCGCTTGTCTTGATTGTGAGTTTTCACAGTCAAAGTTTTTGGTTTTTCTAAATCCTGTACGACCAAGTATTTCCGTTTACTCTGGTATAACGATTCCAAGTGGTACATTCACAAAATATATTGTTGAAATGCAGGCCGTTTGCCATTTTCCGTATTTCCTTCATATTTTTGTTACTTTTTTTTTCAATATTTTGTTCCACAAATGATCCCCATTTATGCTATTATAGCGACTACAGGTGGAACTTTCTCGAATCAGCATTATTGCGGAAAGGAAGGGCGTTACACGGCTCGCAATTTCCCGTATTTTTTATATATATTTTTGAAAAATTTCGTTCCACCAGTCATCTCCATTTACGGTATTATTACGATTACAGGGAAAACTTTTGCGAAATCTGCATTATTGAGGAAATGCCATGTGCTATACGTTTTGCTATTTTCTGTAATTTTGCAATATTTTTCCTATTTTGTACTTTCTAAAAATATCGTCCGACCAATTATCTCCGTTTACGTGCTTATAACGCTTACATCTAAAGCTTTCCCGAATTCTGCATTATTGTTGAAATGCAGGGCGTTGCACTTGTCACTATTTTTCTTAATTTTTATATTTTGCCTATTTTTCAGTTTTTCAAAATTTCCTACGACCATTTATCTCCATTGCAGCTATTATAACCATTACACGTGAAACTTTCGCGATATCTGCATTGTTGTGGAAATGCCATCGGGCATACGTTTTGACATTTTTCATAATTTTTTATATTCTCTTATTTTTTAGTTTTTCAAAATGTCGTTCGCTATTTCCGTTATCTCCACTTGCGTTACCTCCATTTTCGTTATGATAACGATTACATTTAGAACTTTTTCGAAATCTGCATTATTGTGGATGTTCAGGGCGTTACACGGTTCCCCAGTTTTTGTTTTATTTTATATTGTTCTTATTTTTTAAGTTTTTCAAAATTTCGTTCTACCAATAGACCCTATGCAAAATGCAGCCCGCCATCTCACGTCGACTCCGGTAACTAGCTCCACCATTTTGATACGGTCGTTTGAAACCGAAACCAAGTAGCAAAGCGGCGCCAGACAAAGAAGGCGGGCATTGACCGCTCTTGGTGGCGGACTACAATGCCGGAGCATGCTGCGTGCCGCAGTTTACGCAACGCGGAAATACCGGTCCAAATGGAAAAAAAAGGTACGCGAAGTTCCACGCTCTTAAACGAACTTTCTGACGCGAACTATGCCGGCGCGAGCAACCTTCGTGACCCGCGGCGCGTGGTCCGCTGGGAGCGAATATTTGTCGTTGGTTCGCTGAGCGCGGGATTTCGTAGTCGCTATTCGAATGAAAAATACAGGTGCGCTGGAGTTCCGTGGTCCAGCCTTTGTATTCTAATGAAGCCTGAGCGATGCGCCACCATTTTTTGTGTGACTGACAGCGGCGCTCAAGCGGGGAAACAGTACCACACGTTTGTCAAAATTAGGCTTTGTTTCTTCACTCATCCCTGTGGCTCTGCGCCCGCTTCATTTCATTGTTAAAAAGCACCGCTTAGCCCCTACACGACATTTTATCTTCCCTAGGCTGTAAACAAACTTTTCTTGCCCCACTACGCCGTCACGGCGCGGTGAAAATTTCCTCTGTGGCGGGCGCGCACGTATGGGAGTATGTTGTTGGTTTCTTTTACGTTGCATTTAGCCGCGTGTCGTGGCGGAAGTGGCGTACACTGGTTTATGATGATCTAACGTTGGAAAATTCGAGCTTTTGCACTTGGTTCCCGATTTACCAGGCTGACCGGTTTGTTGTTACGTCAAGTAAACTTGTTTCCCATTTTTATTTCAGCTACGATGTATTTACTGTGGAATATTTTGCAACTAAAATACACACTCACTCCTCTAGTTTGTCACATGCTGTATGCATGCCTCCGACGTAATGATAGTGGTCATTGCTGTAGGTGGCTGAGGCAATTTTCAAGTTTTCCTAATAAAAAACCCGACCAGAGTTGCATCAGTTCGCCGCGCATCAGCTTGAGTGCTTTTGCTTTTTTATTTCCGACAGTGAAAAAGCCAAGTAATAAACTACTTCGCTGATTTATTAGCAGCGCGTGCAGTATAGCACACTGTGGATATAAATGAAACAAAGGGAAGCATTCGCGCACCCCTGCATGCCGTGGTCTAGTAAACACCACGTTGCCCATTCTCTGCGTGCTCGCGAGATGACCATGGCGTAATGTGGATTGAATGCTTGCTGGTAGCTCATAGGTGACCCTTCAGGTGCTATGCCAGTCCTTGTTTCTGCCACTGTGGGGGTTGAGGCCAGCAAAACTGAGGCAAAAAACCTATTCCCAAGGCTACCAAGTTTTTTTCCCATGTGCCTAAACGGCACTGTGTTGCTGCTCGCTTTGCTCCTGCACTCGACGTGCGCCGAACAGACGCAGTGGCAAGGGAAGGCAGAGGCCACTTTCTCGCGGGCTTCTCCAGTCAATGTCTTGGACACTCGCTGGCTTGGTGCCCTGCTGTCTCTGGCGTCCCCACTGTTGTGGCAGCTCAGTGCACGCAAGCTCCGGTGGCGCCTCTTTAAAACCTTGGACTTTCAAGAGGACGAGTAGGTGCACAGCCGCCAGATGGGACTATACATGCTCCACTGCAACCCGCCTGGCAATCGCACGCTGCCTCACAATCGCCCCACGGTCCGCCTCAAACGTGAGGCACTAAACATAGGGCCGGCCCCTCTTCTGGGAGCGAAAGCAGCTGCTGAGCACATGGATGAGGCCCAACCTGCAAATAGAGAGAGAGTAACAGTAAACAGCACTCAGGGGAGAACAGGACTAGGCCGCTACAGTTTATGGTAAAAGGACAGAACAGAAAGCAGTGGCCGCAAGGAACAGACTCAAAATAGCCAGATTTTGTGTCTTGATAACTCTGTTGCAAAGGCAATAATCTACACCTCAAACAGCAATGATGTCAAAATTGTCTTTCAAGTTTGAATGTGCAAGTATCGCTGCGTGCTTTGTTAGTGTATTTTCATGAGAAGGAAGGTTAACATTTATAAACCTCACCGTGGGTAATGATACCAGTTCCCGCATAATCGTGTTCGGCATAACTGAAGCAAGCAATATTATGATTACCCGGAACTCACTTCCAAAACTTCTCCAGATAAGCAGGTTAAAATTCGGGCTATACCGATGACCCATCGAATTTTTAAAAAAATCTTTTAGTTCCGTGAGTTCGAGCGAACGAGGTTTTACTGTATTATCTGTTCGGGCACACTAAAAACATGCGCTTTAGAAGCAAACACAACCACCCCACTCTCAAAAAAGGAGAAGCCAGACACACAAACAGATTTCTGCGGCAGAACATGCGCAAGGAATAATGAAAACACACAAAAAATATTCAGGCGTATGTGCACTTTTGTACTTGACTTCGCCGCCAAGCGCGATTGCTTTGCGGCAAACGGGTGGGCGGACGACCACCACGGAAAACGGCCGCAACCTTTCCGTAAACATCTTCGCCAAAAATCATCCAGTAAATTCGATGTACAGCATTTGAACATAACTAATCCATCCACTACCGGCACGGTCTGGCGATTGTTGCTTTCCTGTTTCAGGGTTACTGCAACAGGGTCCCCGCTACGCATTTCCATTGGTAAGCAACGGTGAACAGAGTGCTATACAAATTCTCATACCGGTTAACTCGCGTCAAGGAAAAACAAAAACAAGGATGTACTTACTGCGAGTCGCAGGTGTTGGTGGCACCGATAAGGGCGAGCAATAGGGATCGGTGGCTCGGCGTTATGCCCTGCTCCGCTGCCGCTAGGATGGGTATTTGGCGCGGCACCACGATTGGTACGGGTCCTCACACACAGTCGGAAGCGCAGACAAGTCCTTCCTCCACAATCTTTGGTCGGGACACGGAAAATGCCGTCTAGTTTAGGCCATACCACGTTACTGTCACCTACTCTTACAGTAAACAATCCGAGACTTCCCGATCGTCGCCCGTACCAATATGGCGGACGGTCTAGTTTATATCAGTGTTGCTGGATCACCAAGAAATTTCGCATAAGGTTTATTCTCTCCATTTACTCTATCATAAGGATTACACGGGGAACTTCCGCGATATCTGCATTGTTGTGGAAATGCCATGCGTTATACGTCTTGACTTTTTCCGTTTTTATCTTATATTTTTCTGACTTCCTACTTATTCAAAATTTCGTTCGACCAATTATCTTCATTTCCGTTACTATAAGGGTTACATTTGGAACTTTCCGGAAATCTGCATTATTGTGGACATTCAGGGCGTTACACGGTTCGGAAATTTTCGCGATTATTTTATATATTTTTTTAGTTTTCACAATTTCGTTCGACCAATTATCTCCAATTACGCGATTATAACGAAATCTGCGTTATTGTGGAAATGCCATGCGTTATACGTTTTGACATTTTCCGTAATTATTTTATACTTTTTTTTATTTTTTAGTTTTTAAACACTTTGTGCGACTAGTTACCTCATTTACGCTATTATAGCGATTACAGGTGGAACTTCTCCGATATCTGCTTTTTTGTGGAAATGCAGGGTGATGCACCGTCCTGGTTGTGGGGGTACTCGGTAAAGAATGCTACGCAATAAAAGTTATTTTTGCACCCGGCAACAGAGTTAAACTACCTGCCTGTCTTGCCGTCGACAGAAAACGTCTAGGGTCGCGCCCAGACATACAGATATTCAAAAAATATGGAAGGAGGGTTGAAGTACGTGGTCAGAAAAGGAAGAAAACCAAGATTCGTATTCGAAAAAAGAGGCACTGTTTGATGGTGGAAAAATTGTTTTGTAGTACATGAGCACATCGCGCTTAAGAGGCACAACAGCACAACATACGTCGGAGAGCACAACACTCAGCAGCACAGCATACGTCTGAGAGTCGTTAAGATGGCCGTTATGCATGCAGTGACCCGCCTCAAAGCGTTCCCGTCTCAGCCGGACAGCTCCAGGTGCGGTCTTTCAATGTTAGTTCGTTACCCCTTGCGCAGGCTTGCGGGACTGCGACCGGCACCAAGGTAGCGAAGTTAAACATACAAAAAGAATTCCAAGCCGTGTAAACCGGCCAGGAACCAACAAAAATGGGAGTTACAATGTAAACAATAACAGAAATGATTTCGTCAAATCAAAATGTAAAAAAAAAGCAAATGGCACAAGAGATACAGTGTCAAGAAAAAAATGACGGGAAAGATGACAGAAGATGACGAACCGATGATGTCCACCGAACGTGATGAAAAAGTACATGCAATACATTTCTTTTCGCAAACGCATCCGACATGTCGGCCGAAAGGCAGGGTAGAGCAGGCGCACAAATAATAAAATGAAAATGAAAATGAAGTTTTCAAGGCACCGTGTGGTCTTGCAACTTTTTTCGAATTGTAAAATTGCAGGAGTTGTGTGCACATCTATCCATAAAAAAACGCAGCGCTTCACGGGAGCAATATGGTGTAGTACCGCAAGCTTAATGTGCACCTTGAGCGATAAACGGGAATTCGACATGCAATCTTACTTGTGGCAGCAGCTCTTCACAGATAAATGGAGCGAACAGCAAAGAGTGAGAAACGTTGTGCCAGTGCGAATTGCGAAATGTCTTGCGACAGCAGCTTTCAGGGTTATAAAACTTTCCTCAAAACCACGAGCTTCTGGGGCTAGTTTTTGGTTACGTAAAACTGGGAGGCTCCAGAGCACGTACACAAGCAGGTTGACATTCCAGTGTAAGCAATTGATAGATTCATTGATTGCTTGGTGGTGCATACTTTAGCATTCACATCGAGCGCTGCGTGTAAAGCAACCCGGGAGGCAGCAGCATATATTGTTGCTAGTAAAGTGTTGGGGAAGTTCATGTGCCGGCATGCGTCCCTTAGTTTTTAGGGTGTGATAAGTTGGAGTTTCTGCATTGTCCAAGCAGCAATTGAGTGGGTAATTAGTTGTTTATATCCTTGTACAGATATGTTTCTCCTGTGTGCCCCATTGTTATGAGTCACTTTTTCTGTTTCACAGGAGAATGTATGAAGAAGGGGCTGTAATACGGAATAGGAATTTGAAACCAAAGAATTTGGATGCCAATAGATGCTAATTATTGTATTTATACCGCTACACTAAGCGCAGAGGTATATTATTGTAGCCATGCGGATTCAGTATCTACTAGGCTTAAATTGAAGTTGTACTTACGCTTGGATTTAGTTTACGTTAGAACAAATAGAGCCGAAGATTGATATGCCTGCGCGGTGCCGTAGTGGCGGTCGCAGTCTTCGGAACAATATGATGAAAAAGGAACGTTCCTATCCGATGCACTGAGCCATGTTTCTGAACTAGAAGTTTCTGCTAATTGGTGGGACGACTTCCAGCTTTGAAATGAGCAACAAAGCAATATACAGGTGATGACAATAATTCAATTGAATCAGGCCTCGTTGTGCGCCATCTGCCACTTTACGCAGAGTTTTTCAGTAGGCATTTTGATGCTTTCCTCACCTGGAGTGTCGAGCAGACACGGATCTTTAGTTTTTTCGGCCTCAGTTAAGCCAGTTTTCTCCGCGCAGGAATGCCGTTTGCTTTTCTTAAGCTAATCAGTTAGGCAAACATTTTTTTTATTTCTAGGCTTGAGGTGCTCATAGACTTAGATTCGATTGGCTATTAATTGGAGGGGCTTACACGAAGCACAGCCAATTTGCAGTTCAGAAGATTTGAAGCCATTTCAACGGCTATCGTTGGCGGGAATACATTTTCCCTTTGTCTAAAGCATACGTTGTCTTCGATCTAAATGTGACCTTTCTAACTCGTGCAATGTTTTACGTCAACAGCATTGAGACAAATCGGGTTTAATAAACCATCGGTACTGCGCGAACAACGTCGAGGTTAAACGCACTCACAGGACATTTCATCTTCTTGCCCCATGTTCGCACTAGGGCTATACATTTTTCTGCTTTAGTTCAGAACACTTTATTCTTAATCATATATTCATATTTTCGCACGGGTATTGCGTAAACTGGGAAGTTTTCTTTTGTACAAGAGGTCGCGAGTTCAGTTCTTTGTAGGCAGTTTTTAGTGAGTGAGTGTCTTGTTTAAATTTGTCCAGCGTTTATTGTTGAAGAAAAGGCTCCGCCAGAACCCTGGCTTCTTTTCCCATATGTTTACTTCCAACAGCATTTCCTCTTCAGCTGTGCGCTCGCATTCGATGTCTCCCCTACACTCAGTTCAATTCTTCTTCAAGAGCTCTCTCAAGAAACTTAACGCACTTGCATACTTACATATTGGTAAGCTTTGCAGAAGCTTAACCACAAGGAATTACCAGCAGCGGTGGCGGAGGGAAACTTTACAATAGCGAGGGAATAATATGCAAAGACTTCGCATATGCTCAAAGGAATAAGAGACTTTGGGCAAAATTACTTCAACCGCAAACTGATCCTCCAGAGCAGTAAGCCGCCACCATTGCTACTGCGTACACGTGTAGCCAAAGTCAGTACCTCAGTACGATATAGCTAGCAGTAAGGCAGAACTTTAAAATTCACTAGAGAAAAGATAAAATTTTGTGGCAATAAATTTATTGAGACAATGCAGGGTAGGAATCACATGGGAAGGGCATTCGCGCTGCAGTAGACTCAAGTGGGCTTCTGCTGCTGCGGCTACTACTGACGACAACGGTGACGATGACTATGAAGATAATTAAATTTTGATTATCCTGATACATTTTTCGGTTGTCATCTGTATACGTTGTAGATCCTGAGCCTCTATGGACAGCTACACGCCCCCGGAAGCACATGTGTCCAAAACTTATTTTATGCAGCTAGTCGAAGGAGAAATCTAGAAAAATTATACGCATAGTACAGGTTTCCAGCGGCTCCGCACTGCTGCTGCTGATGACACGAGCGGGGAGGCGTTCAGGGGTGCTGGTGTGCACGTAGATAAAGCACCAGCATGACAAATATTTAATGGAACACAGTGCAAAACACTAGCCTAATGTGAGGATTTCTGATCGTTTCCATTATAAAGAACGTTTCAGCGTCGTTAGCGTGGTTTAAATTACAGCTCTCTTGCGTTATCTTAACCAAATGTCCGTTTAATTTAAGGGTACTTAGCGTTCGTTTGCCTTCTTGCAAATAGTGTGCCCTCTTGTAATGAATGCTAATAAAGCTGTATACGGCAACCGCGAACCAATAGATTTCTATACTCATATATGCAGTACCACCCATTACAGAAATATAGCCTTGCTAAACAAAGAATCACCAAAAACAGAACTGTTCTTTCACTAATTTCCAATCAACTGCATGCAACTACTACAAATTTTCCCCACTTGTCAAAACAAACGCTTCCGGAAACGCTTAATTCTCCAAACAGCTCAATAGGAGTGCTCGTAGTGAAATATCTGCAATCAAAGGCTGCATATTAAGGCTTGCCTCAGGCGGTGCGTACTTGCAGCGGTACTTGTTTAAGGCCGTCGCTAGAGCAACGATCAGTCAAGGTTGACGCTCTTACATAACTGGTGAGGGGCCCGGACTACCCCACCGTCAAGCCTCTAAGCAGAAGCCAGCTAGATACTTGGAGCGCAGAGCTCATCCAACCTTGAGGAACTACCGCAGGAGTGCTTCACGTTGTAGTGACATCTGACACTAATATGAAGTAGGAAAGGGGTGAGGGCATAAATTCGGTTTCTAGTGTAATCGCTGCTTTTTTCTAGGTAGAGGGCCGCCATCCTAGAGCACGAGTAAATAGTTTGTTTTCCTCGCCGTTATGGCACCGAGTGTGTTTTTAATATGGTTGGCAAGTATTTGCAAATATATTGTTTATTTGCCGATTTATTTTTGACGTTTTATGTCCACGCCAAGTACAACGTCAGCCAAGTTGAAGCGGAACAAAAATATAATAACGAAACTATTTGCGGCGAAATTCTAAGCTCTGCGATGCTGCTCCAAAAACGTCACCATAAATTCTGTCTAGGTGTTGGTCACGAAGGTAGGTATCACGACACCAACTGAATTTTGCCATTCAGGTTGGCAGATTTGAACTCCGGAGTCTTGAGTAGGGAACAGCGTTGGAGTTGCAAAATCCCCATGAGGTACCCGTGACAGCCCCTAACGAAGATTTGTAGCTCGCATGTAGCTGTCGCGCCTTGAGTTGGCAATAGCTTTCCGACATCGCTCTCAAAAACTTTCGGCATGACGTTTACCGGGAAGCATACTTGCGCTGAAAAGTAAAGATCAGAGATCCCCAGTGCCAGAGGAATATTTGTGACGAAGAAAAGTGCTTTTGCAAGACGTGCGCTGTCCCTATAAATTTCAAACGTGAGCAGAAATTTTACATAAATTTTGAAACGATACACCCGTCTTACAGGGCCGGAGCATTACACACCGTAAAATGCTAGAGAAACGGAACAGAAAGCTATTGCTTTCGTCACTTGAACTAAAAACACGGACGTCTGCGTTCTGGTGTCCCTATATGACGTGTGTCACAGGCTTCTAAGGTAAGTAAGTCTATACAACAGAGCCGTCGGGAACAATGTTTATGTTCTTGTGGTAGTGCCCAGTGCATGGACTATCGTCGCTACGTGGCAGATCAGTCCGCATAAAACATTATATTCTTAATAGTTGGATTCGAGACTGTATAAATGAGGCGCGCGAGATGGTAGATAGGACTAGACGTTGCAAGTTGTGGGACGGGGCTGTGGGGGGCGAGAGGGGTTGCGAGCGTTATGAACTAAATGCATGTTGGTGTAAGTGGTGAATCAGCACAAAAAAATGAAGCAAGAGAAAGGTTCAGAAACTGCAGTAAGTTGGATACGCAGACATAATGGTATCAAGCAGCGTAATATAACTGTAAAAAGCACATAATGAGCAAAAATTAGTGCTGAATGTCCGCGCCAAAGCAAGCCGGTATTGATTGAACTTATTCATTCGTAGATATTTCTTTAGTTTTTCTTTATTATTCACCTCACTTATTCATTGAGTACATAGTACCTGAAGGACATTATTCACTCCATTTGCAGTTAATTAGGCATTGGCCAATCATTTCGTGTTATATGTCTTTTAGTACCTTGCGAAGGTTCTGCCTTCTTCATGCAAACACACGCCTACGTATGCCGCCGCACCCGTATTGCAGAGTTTTACACCACGTCAACCACCAAGAACAGTGGAAGAGGTTGATCACAGGTGAAATAATTGTCAAGCCGAGCCGACCATTATTTCTTCACAATGTAAAAATCGTTAGGCAAGTCATAAGACAGACTGGATGTCATCCAACACTTCGCTAACCTATTTGTTTTTCGACTGCTTGGAAGACCAATGAAATTACCGTCCGCTAGATAGGAAAAGTTGCCTCCCACTCGCTCTGCAAAAATGCAAGCATATGACTAAGCTGGGGTGCAACTCTATTCCGTTCACAGCAATAACTCTGACGAAAGATAAGCCCGGTGTGGTTGAAACGGACGGGAAGTGCTTGCGAGGAGGCAGTATTTAATATTGTTTAACCTCTGATGGTAGTTACAATTATGAATAGCTATGAAACTGCGGAAGTCTTGAATTGGCTGCGATCAATTCACCTCCCCTTACTCACGCCAGGAATTGGCCATTTTCGTTGCCTGTCCTAAACCGAAGTCCTTTCATAACGCTTGGAGATGTTGACAAAAAATAAGTTCGCGTCGCCCAGTTCGCCCCTCAAATTAGCAGGCGCGACTAAATCAGTTACCAAATGATTCCAATGAGTCCCTAACTTATTCAGCTTCTAAAGGTTACTTTTTGCAAAAGGTGCCATCAAAAGTGACAAGGCTTCGCTGCATCGTCAACCGAAAGTCTCGTAAATATTCCACAAAATTGCTCTGCATAGGAAAATATTGTGTACGATAATTTACAAGTGCAAGAAACACGAAAACAGTAAACGTGTCATGGGCCTCAGAACTATGCCCGCCTATCATGCTGGACCGGAACTTTGCTGCTGCGCCATGAACTAATTCCTCTTGATATAAATCTTGGATAAATAATAAGCCATCCCACTCCGTAAAAGTGCATTACTGGTGAAGCTGTTTAGAACGTCGCACAACCGTAAACAAAAGTTTTAACAAAGGTTCAACATTACTAATTATGAAATAAAACTAATTTCAACAACTGCACAAAGCTCACCGTAACGATGGAGTCAATTTAGTGGCCAATTTCCTATAGTTTTTGTTCCTACAATTTTGATAACAAGAGTTACAGCCTTTTGGCTTAAACCATAGTCGTCCCGTAGACGTGCATGCGCTGAGCGCAGTAAGGAATTCTGTAGCGTTGATCACTTCTTCTTAGGAGTGCATGCAAGTATTTTTTGGACACTTCAGATCATACAAGCACTACAGCCGTTTTCTGTGGCGTGTTTGCTATAAAGTTTGTTCTGTCAGAAGGAATTTGGAAATGCTCAAATATGCACAGAGCCACAATTACACACAGCTTCGCTTTCTAAAAAAACCAAGCCAAACACAAACACGCTACTATACAACGCAAATTAATCCGAATCCTTGCTTCAAGCTACTCTTCATAACAAGTCGTCGGCCGGTTGCTACAAGGGTCTCACTGCAAAACCTTCAATACCTGAACCACCAGTGTACGACACAAACAGGGGGAGTTTCAAGACGTAAAACATGGCGATGCAGACTGCGTGGTTTGTTGATGAAGGAGAAAAGAGTTTCAGAAACCACAGAAGAAACGTGATACATGGCTTTACAAAACCTAGTACACAAGGTTGGCCACTTAAGTGTATAACGTCTAATATAAATATTGTTTACTTAACAATAAATGGTACATTAGCATTATTATGTTAGTTTGAGCCACTTAAAAGGCACACAAGTATTCACAATACAAGACAAAATTAAACCTCCTTTTATCTGAAATAACGGAAATTTTCAAAATCACTGAACGGCATTTCGTGTCTAAGTGATGTTTTTTCCTCGCTTGGAAATGATAAACATTGACAAAGTATTAGATTTCCCGGTATCCCATGCCAGCAGTCCCATAATAGAATAAATACTAAGAAAAGAGATATCAGTTTTTTATTCTTTCTAAGCGTTGAAGTAGTAACATCCCATCAAGCGAGAACTGCTGCCTAAAGGGCACAGTTATGTTTTTAGCCATGGCTTCGGTTGGCTATCGCCAATCACACAAACAATCCACGTGATGTTATAATGGCTTGACGGGAAAGTGTGCGGTTTAACCAATCTTCATTTGCCAGCAGTATGATCAGCACGCTCATATGGCGATCCCCTTATTTTATTTTTATTTATTGTCTTTATTGTGATTTTCTACAGTCACATTTCAAGTTTAGTGGCCAAATACATTACGTTGTTTTACTGTAATAAAGTTTTCGTTTCCTTCTGGTTGCCCATGATGTACAGTCGATGTACAGTCGGTCACAAAATAAATCGGACCAAGGGAGTGGAGCGGGATAAGTATCGGCGCGACGCCTTCCGGCCGAGCGCCTGCTGCCGAGATAGCTGATGGCGCATGCGTGTTCCAGTCCAGTGAATGTATGTCACTTTTCTCGATCTCGGCAGCAGTGCTTCGTTCTCTTGAATGTGGCACCCGGAGGCGCGGTGCGGGGTGCTCCGAGTGAGCGGCACAATTTTTGACAGCGGTCGATAGCGTGTGGCATGTGCTTACGCGCGCAACGGCGCCGCTCATCTTTGCGTTATGTTGTCGCGTGCTCCTTTTAGTTTCATCTTATTGGCTGTACAGAAAACTGGCGTTCAAGCAAGTCCGCGATAAAGATTCAACGCTCCCAAGTACTGCGACGTCATAACTACGACTTTTCTGGCCTACGTCCCGGATGGCCCATTCGTTGACGGATGTTTCCCTTTTCAACGAGGCCGAAGCCCTGTCCACACAGCACGAGCAGTGATCGCTCTCCGGGAGGAACACGCCTGGCTTCAGCTGTGGGGGCCTCCATGCGGGGCAGACATGAACCCCTTAGAGACGTCTGGGGAATAATAAAAATGCACCTTGCTCAAAGAAATGACTGTAGCAGCACGGCTGAGGAGTTGTGGCATGCAATTGCACAGGAATGGGAACACCTTCGCTTCCGTCCAGAAATTGTAAAGCCTCTTTACGAATCGCTGCCCCCACGCATTCACGAGGTAATAGCCAATTACGGTAACTTTGCACACTTCTAATCGACTTGTAGTAAACCATTCGCTGTATCACCTATTTATGAAGCAAATAAACCATCCCAGTTGTGTTCATTGCTTGATATCAACTGCGTGCCCGTCACATAACAACCAGCACTGGTTCTTTATCACAGATTTGCTAGAACGTCAGTTTTCGTTAGTCAGTGAGATGACAATAAAAGGAGCGCCCGACAACATATCGTAAAGATGAGCGGCGGCGTTGCGCATGTAAGCGCATGTCACACGCTATCGGCCGCCACCAAAAAATCGTACCGCTCGTTCGGAGCACCGCGCACGGCGCCGCCGGGTGCCACATTCAAGAAAAACGAAGCGCTGCGGCCAAGATCGAGAAAAGTTACGTGCATTGATCGGACTGAAACACGCATGCGCCATCAGCTATCTACACAGCAGGCGCTAGGCCGGAAGGTGTCGCGCCGATAGTTATCGCGCACAGCCCCCTTAGCTTACTTTATTTTGTGACCGACAGTGCAATAATAGCAATTACAGCAATTCTCTGCCTCAACCGTGCAAAAGCTCATTGTTTTTACAATGCATGGGCGTAGTGCCTAATTGCTGTGTTCGGCTGTAGTGCGTAATGGGGCTGTTTGCGCTTGTTTTATTCGTGTTTCTAACTTTTATTTCTGCACTTTTCTATTGAAGACTTCGTTTTTTGCGGTTGTTAGGATGCATACTGTTTATTTCGTCAGTTCACTTTGCTAAAAAAATTATTTTTTGCTTTCCTCGGTTTTTCACAACATTGTTCCACCAGTTACTTTCATTATGTCATGGTAATAATACACGTGTTTCTTCCTGAAATTGCGCATTTTGAGCTAACTTTGGGCGTTACTCGGTTGATGACTTTACGATATTGTTTATTCTCTTGGTACTAATATTTACCGGAATTTTCTGTCTAGTCTTTTTTTTTTTTTCAAGGAGGCAATTGGGTGCATTTTTATTATTTTAACACGAACGTGTTTTTTGCCGGGATCTACGAAGGCTGTACTGACGTCATATCTGTCACGGCAATGACATCGTCAGAAAAACGCGGCTGCGCCATGATTCGAGCCGGGTGCTCAGTCGCCGCAGCGGTAGGTGCCAGGCGCTTTACCGACTCCGCTACGAACTGAAGCTCAGACAGCCGTATGAACGCGCGATATATATTTCCTATAACCTCGTCTATTTCGATGGTGCCGCCGTCTAAGCGAGGTGGATTGAAGTAGCACATCATGATGCTAATGAGCGCAGACCGTTCGCGCCAGCTGAGCTCGTCGCAAAGCAGCTGTCTACCGTACACTCCACGGAGCAGGGACGCAGTGGTCGCACATTTGCGAATGCGAGGCGCCAGCATGTTGTCGCTCGCCGAGCACACCCACAAGACAGCCCCGCAAATCATGCTCTTTCGCTGCAGGGGACCGTGAGTTCACCAAACAATTCGCTGGCAACCCGTTTCGTTTCGTTCGCATGGTTTCCGAGCGCGTTTGGTTTCTTCGGGTTTACGCAGCTGGTGCTCCGGCGCATGCAATCCAGTCTCTAATGTTGATAAGTCTGACGGTGCCGTACCAACGAAATATAAACCGCAATGTGCAAGTTCATATCGATGCGGAATAAACATTCAACTGATCCTGTGAAGGCACATCTCACTTCGTTTTTTACCGATTCCTATAAAAGAGGGATCGACCCCAATTTTTTCAATTCATTTTTGTAATTTTTCTTTCGATTTTTGTAGTTTCTGGTTTTCAAAATTTTATTGAACGAATTGTTTCAGTTTACTCTATTATAAATGTTAAATGTGTTACGGCTGCCATTTATGCACTTTTGTATAAATGCAATTGTAGCGTCACAAATAGTACCAGCTGCAATCACAAATTTCAGCTCGAGCATGAGTGTCGCATATATAACGTCTTTGTTCGTACACTAAATAATATACTCGCATTTATGTATTTTCTTATGAGTTGAAATTTGTATGTGGCATTAAATATTTCACAAGAAAACACTCAACTCGATGCCAATACAATACATCAGCAACACATAAGCGTTGCAAAATACCCTGTGCGTTTTACAACAAGTTTTTCAACATAATACTATGTTAAAGCACCAAATTTATTGCAAATATTGATGCAATAAAATTATAAAAACTAAGCTTCATATTAGTATTTTAATCAGGTGTAAATACGGCGCAGCGATGAACAAAAGAACACTCCTTAAATAAGTGTGTCGCGTAAGAGCATGTCTGCGTTGTTAGGCCAACCGGGCGACACCATGAATAAAACTTCAGCTTTCCTTGCAAGAAACCACAAGTTCTATTAATGCCTTAAACGTCAAAATAAAACAAATCTTGACGAAGTTGGACTATTACAAGCGAGCAAAACATGTGCGTTTCAAATAAGCGTAAATTACATGCAGTAAGGAACCAAACAATACTTTGCGTGAATGACGCCGAGTGACGGCTGGTCTTTCCGCCGTAATGAGACTCTCAGTCATTATACGACTCTCCGCCAAAGCGCACACTTAGCCGTGCCACCACCGTCAGCTCTAAGGGAATTCGCTGCCGTAAAGAGACTTTCCGTCGTAATGCGACTTTCCGCTCACGCACATTCAGCGGCAATGCAGCTTTGAGCTGTGGTCGTACAGAACCCTATATTTACTGTATTACAAGAAATAAACAGGTTGCTTACGAAAAGTACGCCCTTTTTAGCAAATGACAGCGTTACATGGGCCTACCTGTAGAGTTCAGGGCAGAGATTGCTGCACATTACTTACTTGTTGATTCCTGATGACCTAATTTGCATTGAACTTTACATATTCCCCCTGCATTTATGATCTGACAAAATGTATGCAAATCATTGTTTTGAATATTCAATAACCATTTTGTTGACATGTGCCTTTAGTTTAAAATGCGAGTCTAACTCGGAGCTGTAAAATAATATAAAAGCTTATAATTTTTCTCTACTTCGTATCAAAAATTCAATTTCTGGCAGGAATTTGACTTCAAGCAATTTACCTTTTTCTAGCAAACGAAGTTGTAATACATGTCCATAACCTGAGCCCTTTTTAACACACGGGAATGTTATATTTATTGCTTATCTGCTCTTGTTTTCGTTACCACAAACTTCATCGGTGAAATCAAGATCTAAAGTATTTTACCCAGACCATTGGGTTGACCTGTTTTTTAGGTGCGGAGTACCTTGGGACCACACAATGTCCGTCCGCGTCCGTGCGCATAGCATTTACAATCGCAAAAAATCACAAAAACACCGTCAGGATTTGAGCCTGTGTGTGGTAGACCAGACAGAGTTAGTGTCAGTCGTCTTACTCGTTGGGCTACGACCGTGAGTTAGTACCCGTGAGTCAAACGGCTTACTCCCTCGCCTGTAATGGTGTGGAGTAGCTTAGGTCCTCCCAATGTCCAGTCCGCGTCCATTCCGTGCGCACACCACCATCAAGCGAAAATCAAGCGAGATTTGGTTTGAGCCGTAAGTTGCAGTTTCATTTAGGGAATAATCAATGTGCAACTCACGGCTGAAATCTAATGTCGGTCGGGGTGCAAATCGGATGTCATTTCGAGTCCGCGCACTCCGTACCCTCCCCATCATCCACGGAGTGGAGTGATGCCAGTTTTATGAAGATGCTAGACTTCTAGCTTGTAAAATTGAGAAGCGCTACAACACAACACGCAAAGTACAGGCAATAACTGTGACCATATAAATGCGTAGGTTGATATTTCTCTAGAATAAAGAAAGTCAATAGTAGAGACCAGATGAAGGAGAGGAAGAAAATAAAAGTCGCTGAGAGGAAGAAAATAAAGGCGCTGAACGCCCGTCCTTGCATGCCGCAAATTCTGTATGCTTTCCGGGGTTGCTCGTTCCGGATCAACTCCTTTTCCTTGCTAATAATATATCCCGGAAGGACAACTAGCACCGCATACAAATCAGCACTAGTGCGCTACGGAGCTTGCCATGCCAAACGTTCCTGAGTTTAAAGTTCTTCCTTCGGTGGCACAAGAATGAGGTGCTGACACAATCTTAGGTTTTTTAATCATTGTTAGGCCTTCAAACATTCCGTCTCTTTCTCAAACGAAGCTACAAACAGACCAATATTATAGAATTCTGCTCTTATGCACTGAACGCCTTTCCTCCTCCAATGATTGCACTGCTGCTTGGAACTTCCTAATTGTCTCGAAGGCCCAACGCCGCATTTCGCCCACATAGCACTAGTGAAAACGCCGCGGAATGTCGCACACTGCGGCAACCGATGTGTCTCGGAAAGGGGCAGGGTGCGTGCACAAAAATGAACACAGGCTATTGGAAGTGTCACAGGTATATAAAGCGAAAATTCATCGTTCCTGCACTTCTATATTGTAGCGTCCAATCGACGTTATTGATTCCTCCACGTTGCCAGATCAAGCAGCTACACACTTATAATGCCTAAAAAAGGTGTAGTATATGTGGCATAAGGATGTTCAGAAGTCACTACGTCCTTTTTCGTAGGTTCCAACACCTTAATTTATAGCTTCATACCCGTACTGTGGCGCAAAAAGGTTGTTGACTGACGGACTGCTACACCCTTAGGTGTCTGTAGGCTGTTGAAAGGGTGTTAAACACGTGTTCAATTGCAAAACAAAAAACAGCCGAGCTTGGGGTCGACATAGGTTCTTCCGGTTTTACTAAGTTTGGCTAGGCTTTGCAAAGGTTCTGTTTGGTTCTGCAATGCTCCTGATAGGCTAGGTTATTGGTGACTTCTGGGCGAGTTGGTATTGCATTGCTGACACGTAAACCGCAAAAATACACAAGGGACGAGAAAGGACAACCGAGACAAGCGCTACTTCCAACTGACATTTATTCCTAAAAATGCTCATATATTTATACACGAGATGTGCGCACAGAAGCACAAAATTATATTATACAGCGCATATAAATATGACCGTGTGATCACTGCTAGTCCTCATACGCACAGATAACAACAGGCAGCAACCGACGACTGTGTGTCACGTGGTTCTCAAAACTCAAAGAACAAAAAAACAAGAACCAGAAAAAAATATTAAGAAGAATTAAGACTCCCCCCTCCAAAAAAAATGACAACAATATAGAAAGCACGTGGCAGCCGGTTTAGAATTACTGAGAAGCAAGATATGCAATTTCCTTGACCGACAAACTTACCGACGGCATGGTTATGAAAGCGTCGCACAGGCGAGCCATTTCAGCCGCCTCAATAATTTCTCTTCCGATGTGGTTCTTGCGCTGTGCTATGATTGCCGTCTTATTAAAGAGAGGCGTGCATTTGCATCTCCCGCAATGTTCACTTAACTGCCCTGTGTGCCCAATCTTCACGTGTCGTAGATGCTCGCACAATCGTATGTCCAAACATCGGGACGTCTGGCCTACGTATTTCTCACCGCAAGGAAGAGGGATGACATACACGACATTTTTGGCGCACGGGATGAACTTGTTCTGGTGGTTAATGCTGCAGACCTTTTACTTCTTTTTTTCCCGGGCGCATCATTTCACACAGCTTCGAAAGCTTTTCGGGAGCTGAAAAAACCACATTGACATTGCTTCGCGCTCCGATCTGCTGAAGTCCGTGCGGCAAGTGGTGTCTGTATGGAACCCCGGCGATTCTCTCCGTGACTTGCTCCCTCGTGTTAACAACAGACTGTTCGTTTCGCAACGAACGCTTTACGTCACGCAGGAGCTTGTTCGCAAAAAAGAAACAAGTTGCGGTGAACAACCGGCCTTGTCCAAGCGGTCTACTCGCACCCTAAGACTATGCTCACACTTATGAAAACAGGTATTACTAGAGCGTTTTTCAGGCGCAGAAAGGCGACTGCACATTTTACTAGTTTTGAGTGACATGAGGAGTGGGACAGCAGGGGCTTCATTTCCCCATGCTCATACTTCCAGCGAACACATGTGGGAGAACCTAACGCTGAGATCCAGGATCTTAACTGTTGCGTTCTGGGGTCTCATGTGTGATGACGAGCTCCTTTAAACGTGCTGAACACACC
The DNA here is from genome assembly GCA_013339765.2 of Haemaphysalis longicornis. Lineage (NCBI taxonomy): Eukaryota > Metazoa > Arthropoda > Arachnida > Ixodida > Ixodidae > Haemaphysalis > Haemaphysalis longicornis. The sequence goes on from CM023450.1 coordinate 136,327,519, forward strand.
TGTAGCGTTTTTGGAGCTGTTTTGTTGACAGACATCACCGTTATAACCGAAGGGAACAAGGAAATCAATCTTCATTTATCTTTCTAGCTTTTTCTGGTTCTTGTTTTATTGTGTTCTCTGCGTTTTGAGAACCACGTGACGCACAGTCGTCGGCTGCTGCCTATTGTTATTTGTGCGTATGAGGACCAGCAGTGAACACACGAGATATTTGTTTGTGCTGTACAATATAATTTCGTGCGCACGTCTTGAATATATATATGAGCGTTTTTACGAGTAAATGTCAGTTGGAAGTAGCGCTTGTCTCAGTTGTCCCTCTCGTCCCTTGTGTTTTTTCGCGCTTTACGTGTCAGCAAAAGCTAGGCTTATTGCTGAGGGGTGAGGCCAAGTTTAGCGTGAGTTTTCAAGGCTTTTTGAATGTGTCCCCTCCGCCCCTCCCGCCCCCCCCCTCTCCCCCCCCCCCCCCCCCCCCATCAACAGCGGATGACAGAGGTAAACGATCTGAGTCGACCTCCAGCGCCGCTGTTCTTCTAATTTTGCACCACTAGTGCAATCTGCGCTAGTATGTTGCGTTTGAGTTGATCAAATAGGCTATCACATTTCAAAGTGGTATCGTAAAAAGTAGACATAGGCATGCGCCCCCTGTGCTCACACTCGAGCAGGGAAGAAAGCCGGCATCGCTGTTAGGATACCTGATCTTTGATGGTTGATCCTTCACAGGCGGCGAGTATTTCTATTTTTTTGCTTATGCCATTGAAACAAGCTCAGGCCTTATACAGCTCCCCGTGTAACAAAGTGTACCCGTCTACATTTTTTTACACAGCGACAGGTACAAAACATCCCCCGCTTCTGTAAAATATGCAAGCCCACTCGTGTAAACGGGTAGAAAATACTTCCAAAGGTGGAGAGATCCTACATCTTTTTTTTCTTAGTCGAAGGTCGCTTACACCCTTTTTCTTAGTTTTCAACACCCTGATATGTACAGTTACACCTATGTGGCAGAGAGGGTGTTAAATGAAGAACACTCTTATTAGTGGGGGTTGAAAGGGTGTGAAATAAGTGTTTGAAATTATAAAATTACACGTCTTTTGAACATATACCTATGTCAGTATTGAAAAGCTTTTAGCAAATACGCGTGCTGTATTGTGTATGCTCACATTGAAATGCGTAATTGAAACAGTAGGGCAAAAATATCTGTTTTTTCATGACCAGACCACCGACCCTATCAGAGGACTTTCCTCTGCTGGCTATAAAAGCAAGTAAGAGCAGATACATTGATAAGGTAAGTAAGTCTGTACTCGCTCTCCCCATCCATCCCCTTGGGTCTTTAACTCAATGCGTTTGTGGTCCAGTGCCGCTTGTGCGTGTTGAATGTACTGCATGTCATGCTGCTCGCTCAGCCGATGTACGTTGTGAGGCATAGCTTCGCGGCCCTTAATCTTACTTTAGGGTGTTAAGCAAACCAACACCTTTATTGTAGGGTGCTCACAAGCAAACCCCTTTTTCATCCTTACACCATTTGTAATGAAAACATATTTTTGAGGTGTGCACCAAAGGACAAGATTTTTACACCCTTTTTTACGAAAAAGGGTGCCAAAAAATATCGTGTACAGGAAAAGGAACCGGATGGGGGTCGTCCCATTTATGTTTGTGTGCCTTTCATAATTTCTATTTTTGTGTCCTAACCAGTAGGGTTGACAACGATAGAAAATTTTTAAAAGAGTTTGTACGCGAAATTTTTTATACAAGTTTTCTCCTGTCCAAACTTTTTTTTTAATTATACCAATTTTCAGTACAGAAAAAAGTATTACTTTTTGAATAGAGCCACATGATGCATGCTAGGAATATCAAACAGTTTGAAAGCTAACGATTGAATAAGTATATAAAACCAACGCCGCTTATCCGGTATGCTTAGTTGAACTGTCAGAAAAATGTTCATCGCGAACTGTCTATTGTTTTTATCGCTTCCCTCAAAAAAATTACAACGCTTTAGGAGCAATAGCCCACTACAGGATACTGACTATAGATTTAAACGTTGATAGTTACTCGTACACTGGCCTCTGATGTTTTGTTAGAAGTTACTGTAACTTTCTTTCAAAAAGACTCCTATAATACTAAAAGTTCGCTACAGTAAAAATTTACCGTAGACTGAAAGCCATTTTGAAGGAACGTTTTATGCGGACAGGCTATGAACAGCCATTGATATCCAGAAATGAATCTACCGCTATGCACCTCCAGTACCGAATCCATGATGTTCCGGAAACTTGAAGCAGAACGGGGGTATATGTAAAAACCCGTATTTTCAACGCCATGAAGAGACGTATTGAACATACTGAAGGTCTCGTTGGTTGGAAGAATCGGCTCTTTAAAATATGATAACAAAAATTTCCCAGGAGTCGAACAGCAAGGAAGGAAGCAAAAACAACAAGCCAGCTCTTTCGTGTCTCGATTTTAAAGGACCTAGTCTTCAATGCAAACAGCTATATAATTTAAATATCGGAGTGCTGCAGAAAAAAATAGAAAAATTGAAGGAAGCCACACTAACGCGTAAGACTTGAAGGTAGCGAAGCTGTACGCAACCTTCACGACCGTCACGACGGTTTAAGTCAAGGATTGCAGCCGACTTCCTTCTTTACTGTTGCCGCAACGACATACACTTCATCATTGTTGCTGTAAGTGTGAGCTTCCTCCATTTTTTGGAATTGATAATATTTGGACATCACTTTTCGCGGGGCGTACGCTACGGCGTGTCTTTCTCGTTCAGAGCATGTGTTGGCAGTGTAAAGGCGAACACTGAAGTCTTTCTCATTCCAAACAAATGTTCCCACAATTACGGCAAGCGCTAGTCTTTTTTTTTTTTTTTTGCTAATCTTGGCCGATCTCCCTAAGTGGCTGTTCTGGCTTGATAAACGTGCGCATGGGACGCTGGGTGGTCGTCATGAGGCAGGCACACGGGGCGGCTAGGAATTTTCTTGGTTTCCTTAACTGCCGGGCGGTCGCCGCGAAGCCTGTACTTCCGGGCGCGCACTAGGCAATTTACTTGTACTTTTAACTGCGGAGCACGAAAAATTACTATTGCAAAAGAGCTTCGCTCTTAAAAGAAAGAACTGATAAATCACAATGACGGCGCAAAGAGCAATAGGCGTACTTCAATTACGTATTGAATCCATAACTACTTAACAAAAAAATTGTCTACGTACAAGAATAATGCTCATTGTCATGCACCACACGATGAGTGCGCGGTCTTTATTAGTTTTTAAATCTTTTCATTGGGATAAAAAGGGCCACTAAACATCCGGAACCATAAAAATTCTACGTGATCAGCAATCCAGGCTCACGCGTACAGGTATGAGATGGAAGCAGAAAAGCCATGCCTCGACCCATTTAGGTTCATTCCCTAATGGTTAGTGGTCAAGCATGAAGATGTCCATGCTCCCTGGTTCTGACAGTACTCTGCGGCAAGGCATCGAGGCAGGTTGATGCTCGAAGCGAAAACGTCGGTGCGCTGCCGGGCGTGGCTATACCGAGTTACTGCTCTTGCTGACCTTTTGAAGTTGGACCACGCGTTCTTCGTTTTGGGAGAAAAAAAAAACCTAAAAATTATACGGATTCAGAGGACCACATATTGGCCCCCATCAATACATCATAATTTACCAGCGCCGCCCGGGCAGCAACTCAGTTGTTACCCATCGAGCAGCCTTCTCAACAAATCTAGCATGTCATTAATGGTCACCTTCTATAGACACGCGTCTGACTTTAGGCTAACCGCGATGTGCAAACACAATTCACGGCCGACATATTTTCGAATAATCGGTTACAAACTACAATGAATGGGTTATACAGATGTATATAGTACTCAAAAACTGCACTCTGGCGACAACAAAAGAAGTTGAGAAAGATTCAGGCGTGTTCCCAAAGTACCCAGGTGACCGCGCACACAAAGCTGAGAAAAACTTTCGTCGCTCTTCACCCCGCTCATTCGAAGTACGAAGAAAAAATTGGCCGCGCACCTGCTCACTTAGCTGCGAGTACCGTCAAAAGGCAACAGCTTTCTGCTTCCCTCTGCCACGTGTAGACCTCTATAGCCTTTTCCCCATATATCTCCTGTCATCTTGATTGATTGATTGTAGGGTTTAACGCGCCGACGCAACGCAGGTGATGAGGCGCGCCGTAGTGGAGGGCTCCTGGATTAATTTTGACCACCTGGGGAACCTTTAATCGTGCGCCCGAAATCTCGTACACACGGGCGTTTTTGCTTTTCGCCTCCATCAGAAAAGCGACCGCCACGGCCGGGAATCGAACCCGCGACCTAGTGCTCAGCAGCGCAACGTCTTAAGCGTGAACCGCATGGAGCGTTTTCTGCTCGCGAAAACGCATCGCCCATGACACAGGCGCGCTGACGCTGCCGCGGAGCCACCCGCACGCTGCGCGCGCCGCGGCTCGGCGGCTGGCAACATGGCGGCGGCTTCGGCAGCGAAGTGGTGTCGGGCGCTCGAGCGACCGCTTCTAAGCTGCTCTCTAAAATGCCGCTCAAGGCACGCGACGAAGTTGGCTTGTGCGTTAATGAGCTTATAATGTGGATGAAAACGGTACTATAAAACATCATCCGAGTCGCTAGTGAAAGCGCCCATTCAATATTCTGTGTGCAGTAAGCTAGACGTCCCCGGCGGAGCCAGCCGGCTGCCCCCAGCGCCTCGAAAACAGCCCGCCATGATGCGCGCGCCTCCACATTGGCGCAATTCCCATCTCCTCCCTCTGCCGCGTGCGACGCGCGTCAAAAATCAGCCAAGCCAGATTGCTGCCGCGGGCGCGGAATCGTCGAGCGGGCGTCGAAAAAACGCACGCGCAAGCGTCGACGCACGCGAATAGCGTTGAAAAAAACGCTCAATGCGGTTCGGCCTTTAGCCACTGAGGCCACCGCGGCGGGTTCTCCTGTCATCTTCCCTTCCCACATTCGTCTACCCACCATAAACACAGTGCAGCTTTGCTCACGTGAATTCAGTTTTTTGGCGCTCCAGTGGACGCACGCCATCCACCTATTCTTTCGTTGGTGCAGGATTTCGTGGTGTGCTGCCACATGGTTTAGGCTCGGGAGCGGGTGCTTTCTAATGTCGGGTCCAAAACACTATTTTCAACAGGCATCTTCAACTAACTTTAGTAGGACCATGCAGTCACGTTTTTTTATTGACAAACATTGAAACTCCCACTTATATACCGAGTTTTGGACGTGAAGGTTAGGCGTTGGCTTGGCAGGGAGAATAGAAACGCTTCGTTATGAATAGAAAGTGTTTATACAAACATCAAGCAGCAGAGAGATCCATGCCGGAGGCAGGAACAAAAGACACAGACGAGAGAGCGCGTTACAGACGTCGCTTGGGCCTGGTTTACACCGACGCCGCTCCAGGTCCAAGGCCCGATCGACCAGTTCCAGGTCCGGTTGCCTTTTGACGTTCTAGATGCGCAGGTGGTCAAACTAGTGTGGACCTTAACACTAGTAATTAACTAGTGATTGCCGCACATGCAGGTGCTTACCCCACCCTGTCTGGTTGATCACGTCTCATGGTAAATGATGTCCGCACATTGTCCACAACAGGCACAACATTGAAAGATGCGTGGAAACTTTGCGACACGCTTCAGACGAGCACAAAGTTTGTTGGATTGCTAGGCAGCCAATAAGTGCTTTGTGGCCCTTGAGACAAGTGCTGCGCTGCAGAGGGGAGTCAAGACTGTTCTGTTTCCTTGCACTGGTACTTAGACTCGCGGTGAACCATGGTAAGAACGTTTGCCCTGGCTTCGATGTTCCTGAGAGGCGCCACAGTCGTCCTTGCACAGCAGGTTGGCGACAGTCTATGGCTGGCAAACACTCTCATGTCATCAGCCGAGCTTCGAGTGGCACACAGAATGCGACGCATACTGAGCACAAATTTCTCGATCGTCTTGTAGCCAAAATCTGGGTACTCGATGGTGCTGGCCGACCTTTGGGCGTCGTCTTCGTGCAGCTGAAGCACGTCGAAGCCACTCACGAAGTGGTCAGCGAAAAGCTGGCACAAGTTAAGCTTGGTCTTTTTCGGTACTACAGATGGCTGCTAGTTGGGTGGTAGCTGGGAATGAGCAAGAGTCTGATGCAAAGGCCTTGGATGGTGGAAAGGCGCGATTGCGTGCCTCCGCACCAGCGGAAGTGCGAGCGGAGCGGAGGCGCGCCTTCATGCAGCTCCGCTCTAGCCCAGACGCGATGAATTTCAGCATACGTTATACGTGTGACGTTAACACGCGATTGTGGACGGGAACCGGCGTCCTCTCGGAGCGCGTGTTCGGTAGACTGAAATACTCGGTCAATAGTTCAGCGGTATATCACACTTTTGCGCATCCAACGCCGGATATTGGTTTTACTGATGATCCTCTTACAAGTTTAACTTTACAATCACACGCCTAAATGCAATATAAAAGGTTAATTAACAAGTACTAAATAATTGTTACCGTGAATAGCGATTGGAACTTGTTTTATGTGGTCCCCCACTGCCCCTGATTACTGCGCGCTAGAAAAACAGTTTTACCTCCGAGAGCATATTTTTATGAATCACTTGAATGCTTCCCTGGAACACCCTTTATAAACTCCTCGTTAAACAAATTCTGTTAGGTTTTTCCCGGGTGGCTGAATAGAGAGACAGATATACAGATAAACTGTAATCTTGGAGGTGAAATTTCCTCTTTAAAACTTTGATTCCTCCGAGAAAAATACTTGTCTTTCAACAGAGTAAATGCTGGTCGCTCTTCGGTAGAGCGCTTTGGTGTGGGATATGTTCAAGATATTGACCTGTCAAATACAGTGCCCAAGAATCGATGGCATCGCAAATATGGTATGGTGCAGCCTGCTACAGCCAGCGCATAACGAGACATGTTGCGTCTTGTAAATGCCATCACAGCGCATTTTTCAGGAGAAAGAATAAGACCACACTTTTTCAGGTATCACGCCAATTTTCGGAATCGCCAGTTGCAGCTTCGCTCGTATGCTTCGGCGGTTTCTCTCTGAGCACCAGACACATGTGTCGTCCGCCTACAAAGATACATTCACGCCCGGAGGTAATACGTTTGGGAGACCAACAAGAAAGATGTAAAGAAAGTGGGGCTAAGGACCCCGCCTTGCGGAGCGCTTTGTCATATAGTGTGACGGGTAGTAACTCAGCTAGTAGGGGTCATATATACCGTCGTTTCTTGAAGATAGTTCCTTAGCCACGTAAACATCTGTCCCCTGATACCTGCAGCCGTCATTTCTCGGCAATGGCATCATCGGCGACACTGTAAAAGGCAGCTTCGATGTCCAAAAAGACAGCTACGACAATGTTCTTTAACGCCATCTGCTGGGTTATGCCCCATGATAACGTAAGAACATTATGCATGCTACTCCTTCCACGCATGAAGCCCCAAATTTGTGGTGCATATACTGCATGCAAGGCTATGGGATAATGTATATCACCAAAGGATTTGCGCCTGCCGTCAAATATACGGCACATCCGCAATCTTCTTTTGTTCACTGATATTCCGAGCGCTAGTAAAACTTCTGCATAAATTGGAACCGAATAAATAGTTGGCATCAAGTTTACGATTACTTTGCTGCATACTCTCATCAAGAAATTGGGCCGCTAAGCTTCCTGTCAGATTTTATTGCAGATTGCCATTTTGTGAAATTCCTCTATCATAACTATGTTGCCAGAAATTGATAAATAACCGATAATAATTCTGCCAAAATGTGGTGTACACTTTCGTCTTGGTAGCAGCGGTACTCTTTAATACTTTTGGGTGGATATTGTCCTCACCAGTTATGATTGCACTTTAGAATTGTGTATAAAATCTTTATTGCCTGCAGCATATATGCCCGTTCAATTCATGAATACCTCAAATATAAAATAATTTTCAAAGATGAACCCCAATGTTAAAATCTGTAAATACAGTTCGCAATCCGTGAATAACAAACTGGAACAGGGTGCACATTTTGAGCAATACATTGCTGGTGCTTTGTTCAAACTGTTCACGCTAGGCCCTATATAAGAACATATACCACGCAGTGAAAATGTTAGCTGTGTGTTCTAATCAGCAAAGACTCTGGCCGAAAGATATGTTTTGCACTACGGCATAAATTAAGCAAGGTTTTGATTTATGACACGTGAAAGCTTGCAAAAGCTTTTTATCTATTCATCACCGGCTATCGGGGTGGAGCACGCACGCACAAAAATACTGATTACTTAGGACCTACTGAGGATATGTTATGCCTAGAACAAATACAGGGCATTGTTTAGGACTGAGAGACTGTTTTCAAGGCATAAAAGTTAAAATTTGCTGTGAAATTCTCTCCAATTTCTTCAAACAGTATTTTGCTCTAGCACTGCACCGTAATTAAAACCTTCTGCCAAGACTGGTGCTTAACCGCCAAGTGCTCAGACGGGGGTGCTTCATGAGTGTAGTTTTTAAACGGGCATAATAGTATAAATTTATCCACTTGTAATTTTAATTTTACTATTTTACTTCCTGGGAAAAAACTCTCAATTTTCAAGATTCAACCCTCAGTTATGCCCCGTGGAAAAAGAAAAACAAGTATAAATTTAGCCTTAAATGGCTAAATAGCCCAATCACGCCAGAATACTGAAGGGCAATAACGTAAGAGTGATTTAAATAGGAGCCTTATATCCAACAACTGTGACGAAGTTTTTAATGTATCTGGTTTTTACTGATGATCTTGCTTCCCATATTCGAACATACCTAACTAAACATAACTAATCAAACATATAATGCTCGATGTGTACATAAAGAAGGCGCAGAAAACGCTGTTTTTTTATTATAAGGCAACAGTCACCCAGCTGACTTCAATGTCAAGTTGAGGTGAAATATGCCAGCAAGATTTCGATAATCCAAATGAGTAATAAAGCAACCATCTGCTTCATCCGGCTGACGTTACCAGCTGACGGTGACGTTTCGGATGTGGGGACCTACAATACCCGAAAAAAGCAGGACGAGCTGTTATCAAATAAAACGAATAAAAATGAACTATTTGTTTTCTTTCAGCCAAATCAACTGTTACCTCAGCCGAATCTTTACCTATAAAATTAAGTGCCCGTCCGACGGACAGACCGACGGACGGACCGACCGACCGACCGACTGACCGACCAACGAACCGACTAATCAATTCATCAACGCCCAGGTAAAATCGCTGAATATATCCGCGGGAATATTTCTCTCGTCGCGTAGACCTCACTCAGGTTGGAGTTTCGTAAATTATTCTCCGAACTGAAGAAAAGGGAGAAATTGTGTGTCTAAATTTGTGATAATTTCACTTACCTGATCAGGTATTGAAGTGCTTTTGCTGTTATATGTACCCCATAATATTCCACAAAAGGTTGTTTTACGGTTTTGCCCTAACCACTGTAATGGCGCCCGTCTGCACTTCGGAGCCTAAAGGCGGTTTTTGATGATCCCCCAATAAATGGGGCGTTTTTTCGAAATGAGCCAGACCCAGTAACCGAAAATAAGTCGGATAAAACTGCAGTGACAAGAAAACCTCGGAAACTTTACCCTACAATAAAGATGCCACGAACATAGTTGAGTAACGCCCTGGAAACGTGTAGACAGATCGTAGTTCGTATCGAAAATGGGCGAGATCCGGCTGTTGCACTGATCAAAATAGGCCAAATCCATTTTCCCACTGGGAGTTTGCTTTTGCCTTGACTGTTCAGACTCTTTCGTTGGTGTTTGAGAATTTTTTTTTCGTAGCTGGCTTATGATCAATTCAGACGCCAATTAAGAGATCGGCGAAAAATCTATCCCCAGATGAAGTAAACGGAAGAAGTGAACGAAACGAAACAGAGAAATGAGACACAATGATTTCATTATGTCTCCCCCGTCCCAACGAAAACACTCTGGATACATTGATTTTGTTTCCTCCCATATTTACCATTTTAGTACTTACCTAAATGGCCACCGCTTGCAAGCCCTGGCTAATTCTCCCCCCTCCCCCTCTGACAGTACGAACCCTTTTATAAAGGTGAAGAGAAGATATGAACTGCCGTCCTTTGAACCAATTTGAAAATTCCACTCAAAGCAATGAAGAGCTTGTTTACTTCGTGAGTACCTGCCGGCAATCCCAAGAACACCACCATAGGGAACAATTTGAAAACAGCTGATAATGGTGCCAAGAGGACTCACCTGCTCTCTATGTATAGTTCTACTGTTGTTCAGCCCTGTTGCATGTTTTGAATGCCTTTCCTACCAAAACTCGATCGCACCATGCTACAAAATCGATCTAAATAAAGTTTTCGTCAGAATGACGCATCAACTTCAGCGTTTCAATTCAATGTGAGCCAAATACAACCTTGTCAGCCCAATATTGCTCAAATTGGCAGCATAAATTTTAATTACTTGTGGCCATAAACTTCACCTAGCTGACATGTAAAATATATCATGCAGTAGTATTGACGGCCTCGCATTTAGGTTCGCTATCAAACTTCCGCTTGTTTCTCAAATTCGCGTTAGGTGGAAAAACGCCTCATATGTTTCACTACTTGCTACATCCAATTGGATTTTGCTGATAAATGGTACTCCTACAAATGCACAAAACGGTTAAGAATTTCGCCCTGCGACTCCGCTTAAAGAATGCAGATGACTTTTTGAAATTACCCCATGACACTTTGAAAAAAAAGCCTAAACTTTAATGTGAATGCCAGTGCGGACTGCCGGTTGTAGAAACCTAAAATTTGAGGGACACATTAATATTATGATGTAGAAGCTCTGCATGACTGATTTTGTTTCGAACTTACGCCACCGGGAGAATGAGAAGCGCTGAAAATTCTAGCACAAATTTTTGGTTTTTTTCGCAGGCTCTTAGAGATATCGGATGCTATGGGCAACCAATGGAAATGTGTAAAAGCTTTTTACAATATTTTTCCCTGACAGCCATGTATTTGGGGGAACCAAACTACTTGTGAAATAACATGATTTTACGGATTTCTTAACACCTGTTGAGCGCCTTGATATTTCTAATTTCTTTTGGTTTATAAATGTTTTCCGGAAAGATGTTCACAAACCAATTTTAGAAGTTTGTCCTAAAAAGTGTATAAAGAGGTGAGCGGGATTTTTAAGTTTACACCCCTCTCGAAGTGAAATTCAGTTCACTTCAGTTCTCACGTAGCATAATGCTCGCCATGTGTTGGTAATTTCTGAAACCACGCTCATCCCGTGGGCGCCCTTGTGAGCGATGGGTATCTTTTATACTTAGCTAATGATACTTGAAAAATCGCTAGCGCTAGGCGTGACAAAGACAAGGATTTACACACACAAATGAAGTTCGGCGCATGCTGCTCCGGGATTGTTTATAGGATACCTATGTCGTTCAGGAAGGCTTACATAGGCCAAACTTGACGCTGCGTTAACGAACGACTCGGAGAACATAAAAATATGTGCAAGCAAGTTTCAGCCCCAGGGCTTTTGGCTGCCCACTGCGCCAGACTTGGGTGCTCTGCGCAATTCGAACGCACCATGGTTCTCTTTAAATCTGCAAACACGATCACCCGCGAGATATGGGAAGCATACGCCATTCTAAAAGAAAAAGACTGCATCAGTTCACCATCGATTGCATTCTCGACAACAGAGATGGAACTACTAGACAGTTCGTAGGCAAACGCATGCCCATGACAAATATTGTACACATTGTCATCGAGATTGATTAACTCTTCCTGTCACGTCATCTGAATTCTTTCCTTATAAGTTGTGTTTGTTGTGATTAATAAATCAGTTAGTAGTGTGCGCTTCATTGGTCTGTATAAATCCTCGTCCTTGTCCCGCCTAGCGCCAGCAATGTTCCCGAGTAACACACCAACTAGCCCCATTTCAAGCTCTGGTTAAATATGATACGTCCCATTAGTAAGTAGACCTTTAAAGTACACCGTCTTTGTACAATTTATTTCGTTATAGTTGGAGCAAAGCGCGAGTTCCAGCTTCTTTCCACCACCACACGCCTCCGCGAGGACAACACGTATTGACAGCATGCCTGAGTTCGGTATTAGTCACTACGCCGTTTTTTACCCCCGTCACATCCCCGTCACATCACCGTCCTGCCGTCATGGGCGACGGTTTCTCAGGCTCGCGAAATGGTGCTACGGCGATTGAAAGCCGAGCTCTACGTTTCCGTTCCGTCAACGCGACGGGGCCACGACCCACGGTAAACCAGCCAATCAGAAAACCAAATTTGTACTGCAAAATTTAGCGCAAAGTGAGCACATGCACAAATCTGAGCCATTCTTTATTTTTGCAGTGAACCACTTGTAGTCACCTTGGTATCGTATATATCACATTTTCTTTACTTTTCAGATTAAGCACGCTCAATTCTAGGCTAAACTGATCACTAGTCAAACGACCCTGTACTCTGACGGAGAGCTCCAGTGCGAACGCTACTCCGTTGTCTCCGTCGCAGTTTTTTGACGTGTCGGTGGCGTGACAGAGAAGGTGATGGCTGTGTGAATGAGGCCTTTCTGTTTGCAATTTCACGGCAAACTACATCACTATGTGAGATATGCAGATAAATCAACAATTGTTATAACCATTAGTGCAAATACAGTAGTGGCTTACCCCGGTATCGCCGCGTACTACCGCTAGTTGGCTACATTTTTGGTGAATTGCTGAACGGCTCTTTACGCTCCGCAGAAAGTGATCCATGATTCTGAACAGGAGAACATGGGGTGGGCTAGAGCCTTTTAAGCCATTTGAAATTGCGCACAAACTAAATAAAAAATTTGAACCAGCCAACCGTCGCTGTTCTTCCGTGAAAAAAAACCTAACACAATTACTTTTCTTTGATGAACAGATACTAATTGCTTGTTTCGCTGGTCTTCATTCCTTGCTCGTATGAACGTAACGAGAATAAAATATCCTCATGCTGGTCAAGGCTGTGGGGCCGGTTTCTTTCTGTTGGTTTCTCTACCACTTGTGTTTATATATTTCCCATGTCAAATAAACATGTGACAGCCATTGCGCGTTTTGAGTTTTTTAGCATCAAGCGAACTTTTCGCACCGACTTGGTATCTCTTGGAATTTTCTTGTCAACTAGAGAAAACTGATATTGTCAAACATACATTCCCCTCAGATGGAATCAAAAGGGAGAGCTTCATCAGTAAGAGGTAACTGGGTAAATATTTATGATTGTCAAGCCCCATATTTGTATTTTATTTATTTTATTGGTAAGCTGTGGTGTCAGTATCTGTGGTTGCGTGGCAGTATTACCTTTTCTCAACATAGTGATTCCTAGATGTTTTTATTGCCTTTGATCTCACCGGCCTAACATATTATCAATACCTGCAACGCGGGAAAATGTGCTGGCTCGACAGTTTCCCTACTCCTAGTCTGGAATGGGAAGGCAAAAAAAAGTGTAATGCATTTTTAAACAACCATAGCCAGACGGGAACGTAGTCATGAAAATGTTCCGTTTTTAATAGCGGCTCCACCATGAGACTGCCCTTTTCGGATGAATAAGATTTGATTTCTATTATAGCCAACCACGCAGCGGCATTTCGCACATAACTTCAATTCCAGCCATTGCATGCGACATGTAGAAAATAAATATAAAAGGGTAATATCTCCCAAATCAGTGGTTGTCAACTTTCTGGTCTTTCAGCAGTGATGAAATACTCAAGTTGCAATAAATTAATACGTACCATGCTTTGAAAAAATTTGCTCTACCTTCCAAACTTGCCAGTGCACCCATTTATGCATGACTCGGATTAATGTAGCTGTTCCACAAATCTGAAGGGTTGTACAACACCTGCCTCCAAAACTTGTGCAATGCGCGGATGATAAAAAAACACCTGGACGGTGCGGCAAAGCTGCTGTTTGCGTTTTCCGCAAGGCTCACCAAAAACCAGAACAAATCAGGGCGGGAAAAAGTTCTGTGGAGTGGTTTTCTGGATCCCACGAGATTAGAGATTGTCTAGTCCAAACAACAGAAAAGACTAATATGTTGCTTTTTGATGGCTGTATTTGAGAATGCTAATAAATGCCGTGCAATCTTTCTGGCATCAAGTTTGCTTATCCTAGCAGCTGGACGCAATATTTTTTTAATGCAGTTTATAACAAAAAATATAGCTTTAAAATAGGCGATTTGTTAAAAGCGGTCAATTTAGGATTTGGCTGTGTTTCGTTGAAAAATGCAACCGGTTCAGAGAATGTAAATGATATATACTTTAAGCCCATTAGTGTTCATTCCTCACTATGCTACGGAACCGAATGCGAGGCAACCCATTTGACAAAACGTGCTTTGATGTTGGAAAAGCCAGTAACTCCGTGGTCAATTATTCTGCTAAGGAGTGCACTTACGAGGCTAAAATGAAAGCTAAGCAGTGTGCTTTTCAGGGTATTGACGCGTCATTAGCACTCTGAATGACTACTGTCAAAAGTTTTAACATCTATACAATGTCGCTATACTTCCCTCCTCAAATGTGTTGCTTCCAAGACATTGTTTCTCTTTTTTAATCGTAATGTTCCTAAAGAACCGAATCAGATTACTGTCAAAGTTTTAACATCTATACAACGTCGCTATACTTCCCTCCTCAAAGGTGTTGTTTCCAAGACATTGTTTTCGTTTTTAATCGAAATGTTCCTAAAGAACAGAATCAGATTAACAAAGAGACTGCAAATTCCAGGAACATTTGCTCACAGACCATACTACAACCATCAAGGGAAAAAACGTTGAGTTTGACCATTAAATTAATTTCCCTGACTTATCTTGATGCAAAAGTGCCATCTGAAAATTCGGTTCACTTCATTTTCATGTATTATATGATGTCCTTCGATCACTTTTTGTGTGCGTGTTCAAGAAGATGTAACTGAATTGTCATGTATTGTCGCCAGCTGTTTGTGGTTCAGTTTTATGAAAAGGATGAGAGCTTCGAAAGTTTCTTTTAAAAAGAAATTGGTCACCCCGCCCCTTGCGAATGTGGACGTCCAACAAAGCTGTTGCAAACCACCGAAATGGTGATGTAGGATGGTATGAAATGTTTCTCGTCGCCTCAGCGGGCTTGTCGCTTGAGCTCGGCTAGTGTCACTAGAAATGGGTATAGAGGTACAGAGTATTGGCACACTTTTCTCTGTTGTCCCAGGCCGCCCCCGTGATCATTCGTCAGTTGGCATTGCGGGACATCTTTTTAAAGGGCGACAGTTCGGGGGCGCAGCTATTTTGTTGTTTATATATGCGTTTTAGGCGGTCAACTCTCGTAGGCTTAGCTTGTCCCCCCTCCTCCCCGGCTGCGCGCAACTGACTTCTTTCCGAAAGCAAAGAAGAAATAACGGGTATAACAGAAAATTTAGCAGCAGAAGTGTGTCAAAAGATGTCGCTTTGTTGCATCTTCGGTAGTGTAATTAACCAGCGAGCCAGACGAAGTTGTGGGACCACGTCAACATTTGTTAACTTTGGTGGTTTTTGGGGACCACGATAACTTTGTGGGAACCCCACCAAGTTAACGGCCACGCCGTTGATGCGGCAATCTCGCAACATTGAAAAAAGTCAAAATGGCCGCCGTTGCTGACTTGCGTGCCTCAGTGGGGGTACTCTAATACGCTAAAACCTTTTCACTTGCCTCGTCCTGGAAGCAGCCATTTTTTTTATTGGGTTGCGCTAGCGCCCACTAATTGGCGGAGTCGACAGGAACGCCTAACTGCGCATGCGCAGCACAGCCCAGAACGTTTTAAGATGTTATCAAGGTTTAGAGAAAGAAAGGGGAATACTGTACTGGAATTCTAGTACAGTGTACTAATACCTCAACTACTGACACTACGCTCGGCTTCTTTGGCGGCAAAGGCTGGGTCCTGCCTATTCTGACGCATGCGCTCGGTGTCTTGGGCTAGAACTGCTCTATTTAGTGACACTAGTCCTGCCTAGCATTCAAAGATAATCCGCAAGCATAATCTTTACCAGGAACACATGGGGGGGAGATGGCCCATTGTTCACAGGCGCCTTATCATCCATAACGTGGTTTCGATGCTTGTTTTGTGGATTCTGAACTCTACACTCTATGACCGAATAGCCTGATGCATGCCCTCGGCGTATTAGGCTTTGGCGCCTTGGCGTTTTTGCCCACGGAGATAAAAGAGTTCGGAGGCAGATGTATACAGCTTTGCTGTAAAGACGCCGAATTGCAGGACCGAACTAATTGCAATTTTGAACCCTGGAGAATAGAGGCATCCCAGTTTTTAGGTTAGCCAATTTAGTAGCCAAGTATTGCAAGGAAATCTGTTTGGAAGAAGTAAAAAGAAACAAGGACAGGATGAAGCTGACCGCTTAAACAATCACAAAGAGATCAGTGAAAAACAACTTTATGCATCACATGTTCTTCAGAAAAGCCCCAGTTGTTGCAGATGGTTGCATTGGAGCATTTGGATTCTTTTAAACTTGATGGTAAGCTGAATTCTGGCTCATCTGTGTCAGGTTGGGTACATCGAATAAGTAAATAATCCCTATACATTTTTTGCGTACATGCAACGCAAGATAGCTTGGGATTGAGCGAGTTGGTTCATTATCACTGTAAAACTTTCAGGCTGGAACATAAGGAAACGAAAGACGGTCGAGAGAAACATAAATATGCTGAAATTCAGTAAATCTCAGTTGTTAGTCAGCATTGTGTTCGTGTGTCTCTCGACCGTTCTTCATTTCCTTTCGTTTCCGCTGAAAGTTTTTCAGGTACAAGGTGATTTACGCTGTAGGTTTGACAAGGGGTTTCAATCAATTTATTGAATAGATGTGACCTACGTACTAGTCATACCATTTATATTCACGGAGATTCCACGTCATATTTTCAGTTTTTCGTTATCTACTGAAATAATCGTGATGGACTAATCGCAGTCGTTTGAGCCCGTATCCGAGTGGAAGTTATTTGATGTGTAATTGGATAGAACTATCACACTGCTAAACCAAAAGATAGTTCAGCTTTTCCACCAAGTTCGCAGGCCTGGGCTCAAAGGGGTGCACGAACATTTCGCGGCCAGAACTCACCTTCGAGAATTCAGGTTTATGGTTACCGGGGATTCTACAGATTGTTTAAGAAAGAGTAAATGGTGGTTTTTGTTCAAATTCGGCCTCCTAGACGTTTATAGGCTAAATTGCGCCTATATACAATATTTAGGAGTAAGTCTGTCTGGGACACTGTGTGAAAATTCCTCGTATTTCTGCTCCCAGCACGTTATTGTTTTTTCTCTCACCCAGCTTGCGAGTTCTCAGAGCATTCGATGGATTGATTGTCAATGTTATCTTTACGCGCTAGAAGATTTACCCGACACTCCAAGTTTAAGAACGTTTGAGACTTTGGGCAATTGGGCGCAACAAAACGTTACACCTTTTAACCTAAAAAAATCCACAACCACACGAGATAAGATACCTGTATTTTAAGAGCCTTGCTAACGCAAAACGGCCTAAAAAGTGTACTTTCTTGAAAGCCTTAAAGTGACTTGGCAAAGCAGTAAACTCGATGCGCAAGATAGCCTATACGAACTCGGAGCCTTCTTCGAAGCTTTGAGATACACTTCCCTTGCGCTGAGACTACCATCATGCCTTTCAGTCGCAAGCGGCTGAAATCGCGTTGCCGTTCATTGAAGCAGAAAACAGCAGCGCTGGAGGGACCGAAAGCTGCGCGCTATCCGTCGTTATGCGGCTCTAATAGGCTTAGGTTCAGTGAACTCGCAAACGGGACCTAACAAAAAGGTACTTAACTTTTTGCTAGCCAAAGGCCTGCAAGGAACGACATAAGCCAGGAAATAAATGGGGATAAACTTCACAAAATACCTTTCGAAAACCCCAACACATTGTCGACATACTAAGATGCTTTTCTGGTTCCCAGGTTTTTGCGATGAACCTCTGGGTTTACTGCTTTGAAAGGGGAAATAACAGTCACTGAAGCACGATTCTTGGCAGGTAACACACACAAATTGCAATATTTTGGCAGATTTATATCCTGTTCGGAAATGCATAAGCCTGAAAGAGATATAGATAAATCCATATTTATTCGCGGATTTTGTTGCGTCTGTTCGCCTTCTTGTTTGCTCACTGGTTCAGTGTCTCATTTTAGATATTTACTTTTTAATTCACGCGCGGTGAGCCCTTTTTTCAAGAAAGGTCAAGAATATTGTCTCTACACTTCTTGCATGTTTTTTACAATTTGGCTAGTACCCTTTCATAAAAGCTCGCTGGTCTACCATCGGCATTTTACTAATAATGAGACCTATTATAAAGTTCACGGACATGAACTTTCGTCTTATTGGCTACGGGTAAATGCTCTACAATGTCACCCGGCACAATGGTCGGCTCGAGCTCTACCTTGGATGAATACAAATTACGGCCATGTTCCCGCGAGGGAACCCTGATGTGATGCGACGCATCAGGGGGGAGCGTTTGGACTGAAGCTGGTATTGGATTGCATGAGTCCACTCGCTGAAGGGACTGTCGCTTCTATCACCTCTTCATCGGAAGATCTTGCACGGAGGTATCGTCAAGCAAATTCAAGTTCGAGAGCGAGCGCTGGACTGATCCGGCGCCGTGCGCCCCCGGCTTATATTCCCGCTTTTGAAAGGAGAGGAGCCGGGGGGGGGGGGGGGGGGGGAGTCGCGCGCATGCGCACACATGCGCGCACCCAGAGCAGCGAAGCGCACACGCGCAGCTGTTGTTACGATAATGAGACGGAGTGAGAGTGCGCACACATGCGCGCACTCTGAGCCGCTAAGCGCACACGTGCAACTGTTGTTATGATAATGAGATGGAGTGAGAGTGTTGCGCACAGCTGTCGGAGAGAAGAACGGAGGAGAGTTGCGCATGTGAAGTGAGCATGCGGACAACGCCGCGGCAATGACGCTGGAGGGACATACCTGCGAGCAAGAGATGCGCCGCATCTAATAAAGCATTGAATGAAGCTTGTGTTTATGTTGTAGGTCATACACCAATTGAGCTGAAGGATTCAGAAGCTGGCTTGTCATTACTATTTTGCTGAGCAGGGTATAAATGGTGAACCCGGAGCTCGTCGGGAACTTAAGTCCAGCCTTACAGGGCAGAACAAGTACCAATAAATAGAGGTGGTATTAGCTTATGTAATGCTTATGTAATATGTCCTCCAGGTAACCATCGAGTGTGAATCCACCACTTGTTGCGCCCATCTTCACAGTACGTGCGAAGTGCTATTAGCCCTAAACGTGTTGCCAGGGGCTGGAAACACCCCTACCAAGAAAACGTTTGCGTTCGAAGGTTACCGGAAGGGCGGGTGTTACCGTCTCAGCCTGAGCTCCAGCGTAGCGGTTGCGGCTTCAATGTTATGGCTGTTCTCTGTGCACCTCTGTGGCATTTGGGTGAATTTGTTCAAAAAGTGGAAGGGGGTAAGTTTGAATCTTGTGTGTCTACCTACCCTCCTTGAAATGTTTATTTGCACTTAAATAAGTGAATTGCTCTTTTATCACGCATGCGCCAAGCGTAGCTCAAACTCATTGTTACGCCCTACGGCTTTATCGGTAGAGGGGCAGTAAGGCCAAAGAGTGCACACACCACGTAGTAATTACGGCAAATTATGCACCAGCGAGTCTGGGTCATCATTAAAGCAATGGCTTGTAAACATTAGTGAAAAAGTGTCGCTGTCTTGCTATTCCATTCTTCCAGTTGGGGGACAGATTCATAAAAAACGATCCCCTCTACTTCCACCATACCCTTCTTCTATGCAGTCCCTCGTACAACCGACTGAACTGTACACGTATCATTGGCAGTTAATAAAGTAGCCCCTATTCTTCCCTGTCCTTTTCCTGCAGTCCATATTGACCATCAATGCACTCGATCTACTATTTCCGGTTCGACAACATCAATGAGGCCGTACCGCGCAAAAGGCGGTAGACAAAAAGGGACGGTCTGATAACCGTGTCACGGATGCAAGATGCTGACCGCATTAAAAACCCATGCTTGCATAGGTAAGTGCTTAAAAATAAATGATACATAGCATGTGTTATAATACAATCTGGCGCATTTTACATACAGTCACTGTCTAGGCCATGAATTCGAGGACCCTGAATTTGATTTAGCCCATCGTACAGCATTGCAAGCTATGCAAGCGGCAAACTACAATGTTGCCGCCAAAAGGTGCACGCTGTACCATTATAATTGGAGATGTACGCAAGAGTTGGTGACAGCTCCAAATCTACTGTCGAATAGTATTATTACTGTATTAGGGGCAATCAGGACCCCCTACAACAAGCATACAACAACACTCAAGATTATCGGGAAAATGTCGAAGTGATGTGCACTCCCAAAAATATCCTTGCTTTTTCTCGCCACAAAAACCCTACAAAAATGCGTGCCTAAAAATGCCAGATACCAACATCTATCCAATAAACCCGTACCAATTATTCCCTGTGTCCGTATTGCAGCCTTGACGCTCCCCAATAACGGTTCGAGAACGCACACCGGACTCCCGCTCCAAAGTGTCATGGCACATTTCACCCCTCCAGCACGTAAAGTACTCATAGACATGCCGACCCCAAAGGAAGATACCACTGGGCTGCAGAAGTCAAGCCAGTTGGCTTGAACTGAACATACTGAAAAACAGCCCTCTGATAGAGACAGTGAAACAGACAAAAAAAAGAAATGTAGTTTTGATTTATTAACCGGAAGTAACAAATAAAAACCCAGTGGAGAACGACGCTTATGTTCCCCTGTTTCACAGCCTCCATCTTTGTTGTTTATGTACTTTTTGAAAGCACACCACGGCTCGTGCACGTCTTCCTCCTACCCAGACTTAAAAACGCGCACTATACTTGCTCTTTAAATCCGCGAAAATAGAGAACTGGAAATCTACAAAACAGCTTGTTTCCATCCACACACCCCATCGATGATGAAATCGTTTCAGGTGGGCATCCACATTTGGGCGAACGAAAGGTAGAAAATCACACATCTCAAATGCGTCGCCTCGCCCTTACCACATCCCGAGATAAACTCTTTAAATCACTCGATTATGAAGCTCAAATCAAGACAATTGCAAATACCCGCTCAACGACACATTCGTCCCCCACTCAAAACTGCACCAGTGCCAGACACCCACCACTGCTAACTTCTTGCCGCTCGCGGACAAGCCTGCGGAAGATGTCTTTAAAAAAACCTTCTAGACACTAATAAGACACAGACGCCTCCCCCACTGTCATCGCACCGCATACATTGCCAATGTGATTGATCACCAGTGCTGAGAAATCAATGCTGTAATCATCTTGGCTCCCAACTCCGAATAGGCAGAAGCCACCTTATCCCTCGATCTCAGCTCAGTGACGAGCGCATCACAATCGTCCCTTGGTCTCGAGCAGCCTGCCTAATTAGTTATGTCTGCATTCAAGCACTCCACGTCCTCGGGCAACTACCCAAACTCCCCCCTCGTCGAAATTGTATAGGCCTCTGCCGACACGTGCTTGCGGAGCAGGGAAGCGGCACACGGCGCGGCCCGAGATCACGTATACGGGGAGTTAACTACTTATCCCCCGCCACGTCATAATTTCCCTCACCCACACCCAGTACTTCTCTCCTCAGCTATACAGATATTCTCTCCCGCTCCCACTAGCTGTTCTCTCGCCGAAACTTCTCACCACCACATTCACAACTCTCTCGAGAGGAAGCTATCACACTTCAAAAACTACAGACCACCGCATATCCTCCCATTCCTTCCTCCGTGCTGTGTTTCCAACACAGTTCACAGATGCATGAAAGACTGCCCAAAATCGGGCTCTCTTTTACATAAAAGTTGGATTCCGACAAAAACAATCTTCCCCACTCCCCAACCTTACTCCAATGTAGTTGGTGCAGCTGTTGCCTAGATGGTCCCTAACTGTTGGCGTGTGCTTTTGTAGAGGGCCCATGTCGCCAGCAAGCGTCAAGGTATCCTTAACGGAGGATACCTCTTACATGGAGTGCGCCTGAAGATCGCACTCTATGAGTGCGAACTTTAAATGAAACTTTATTCAGTCACTTACTCTATCACTTTTTAAGCAAAAGCTTTCTTAATGGGACCCATGGCATACTGTAAAAAAATTAATGAATTTCCCCTTAGACCAGTTGGTTCAGCGAAAAGTTCTGATAAGATCTCTGGACACACAGGCATCGATTACAAAATAATACAATAGTATACTTCTATCTGATAAACAATGTATCGGTTATCTATTGGATCGCTTGTAGACGCGTGTACGTGGTGCGCAAACAATCGTCCTATGGGCTTGTTCTTCGTTTGCAATTTGGGCCTTTTAAGCTTTGACGATCGATTGGACGCACTCACAGCGAAGGTTGGACGCACTTCTGGCGAACATTTTGATGCGCTTTTGCCCTAGTTTTGATGTGAAAAAGCGTTCGCTCTCCTCTCAACTTTCTTTAGGAAGTGATGGTATATTTTTTTAACCCTCACTTATATATCCATCCTGGCATTCAAATAAATACTATCGAGGTGGGTGATTCAAGACCACGTCGCACATGGCCCTAACTTTTGCAGTGTAAAAAGGATGAATGTAAATTCTGGAATTTTTACGGCAGAAGCACATAAAATTCTTCTAACACTGCAGCACATTACACGAACAAAAACACAGCAATGAATTATTTTACAGATTCTCTTAGCGTCGTCACCTCACTACACTCACGAAAGCAAGTCGCAATGTTATCATGAAGGAGTCAGTCAGGAATGGTGACAGCAACATGCTCAAGGGCTGAGATAATAGTATGCTGGGTTCCAGGGCACTGTGGTATACGAGGAAATGAGATCGCTGACCCAAATTCTGCGCTGGCCGCTTTGCGGAGTGGTGTCGAAATCTCACAGGTACCATACGAGGACATAAAACCAGTAATACGAACACGTCGCCGCGAACGCTGGCAACAACACTGGGATGAACAAACAACAAATAACTACACAATTAAAACCACAGATAGGCAATACATGACAGACAAACAAAATAGGTTCAATGAAACTCCATGTGCATGCTTCGAAGAGGCCATACACATGGCACACATTCATATCTCCTAACTGGTTCATTACCCCCAGTCTGCAGAAGATGTGCTGAGAGGCTTTCAGTACTACACATAATAATTGAATGCAAATCCTTAAACGATGTGCAACAGCGACATTTCCCTGATTTATACTATAGTACAGAATTCCACTTCATCCCTCTTTATTTTTAGGTGACGAACCAGTGGTCACGAACAAACGTGTATTATCATATCTCGCCGAAGCCTATTTTTTAAATCTCATCTCGTACCACATGTAACTTTCGGATCTCTCACCATTAAGAGAGCTACCGAGGGTTATGCACCCATCATGGTCACCCTCATCCACCAATACGACCATCTTCATATTTTTAATATCAGGGCCCCTTACACCCATATATTAAGCTCTTTTATATATTAGGATCATACTCATACCATACACATTTTAGACACTAAAATGACAGCGAAGGACCGCTAAATATTATCTTGGCGCTCTTTGGCCTTGGCTGCCCTTGCGCCATAAACACCCACATACTACTACTACTATTCAAGACCACGTGGTTCAACTTGTTCCTGCGGAAGCCCGTAGGGCAAGGAAGCTGTAGTTCCGTGTAACATCTGCTGAAGAAAAATTGAGAAATCAGCATGCGAGTTCCAATTGCGCCAAGTCATTTTAAACAGTATAATTTATTTGGCACCTAGTCACGTTTTTACGAACAACAAATAAGAATTCCTCGAGACAGACCACACATAACGGTACTAATTTTTGGAAAAGCAAACTAGCCCGGTTCTTGTTTATTGCGCAATCATTTATCATTTGATTCTCCTTCTTTGAGCGCGAACGTGGCCTCGAATTAGAAACAGAAGCGCTCGCAGAACAGCATGGAGGTAATAATTAATTATATTGCCATCACAATAGCCTGTACCGATCGATCTAAATAAAGTAATACATGACAGGAACTAAACACCAAATGTAACTTTCGTGGGATAACAAAAACAAATTATCAACTTTGTAAAAAGATTAGGTATGGTCCTAACCCCACTTTGAAAAATAAGGCATATATAGCAAAAAATTGAGTCTTACACAGGCGGCCTCAATTGCCTGTTATAAATGGAGCTAATCCGCTTGTTTTGCAATAAACATAATAAGCTTGTTTTGCATCACAGCCTCGTGCGAGAGCAAGAATCGCCGGCTGTTCGGAGCCTCTGTTGTATTCTTCATGACTAATTGTTTATTCATAAGTTACCCTGCATTACCCGCCGTGAAACAATTGGTCCGAGCCTAATCGACTCCGCAAGAAATATGTTCGCGGAACGATATCGATTTGTTTACGCTTTCTGCGTCGCATTTTCCCCCAGCTGTTTCAGGCAGCAGGGCTATCGCCGTTACACGGTAATTAATAATCACGTGTTCCACTGGGAAACTTCTGTACAGATCACTTTGTCGCCATTCAAATTTACTGTTTATCTAGACACGCTCCTATGCGCTGCCGTAAACAGAATTGAACGCTGGTTTGCAGTGCATTCAAAGGCCGATGCGAAATGCATATGGTAATGCTCATATGCCTGTCAATACGATTCGCATTTCATTTATAGTGCGACATTTTCCCAGGCGTAAAGAGAGCTCAGTGAAATCTCGAAGAGAAAAAGTAAGAGATTGGCGATGTTTCGCTTCGTAATTAATCAGTTGACTGTGTTCTTCTTTCTGGGTATAGTAGCAGCGATGCATGCACCTATAATAAGGGCCGTTATTTCGCAATCACGTTCAGAAATTTCTGTTTTAAGTTGATATCTGAGAAAGCAACTGCCGCTTAATAGGAGCGCTTTCTTGGTCCGACCAATTTGGTGCTTTTTGAAAGGACGTTTATTTGCAGAGCACGCAGGAACGTGAATAATGCTTTGCATTGTTTCGATATTACACATATTCTAGGAAGGAGCCTCTCCTCGACTTTCGTATAACAATTCCGCCAGTTATAGCTTCTATGAAGAAAATGAAGTACCGGGATTCCGTGCGGGATGGGCGGAACACTCTTAAGTTTAAAACTTACTTAAGTAAGACACGCCAGATTGTTGCGTCGAGGTTGCGTTGCCGTTTCAATTGTTTTTCTAAACGCGCAAATGTATATTGAGCAAAATGCAACTACCCCTGCGTCTCAGTGGTTGAGTGGTTCTGGTGCTGACGCCAAGGACGTGGGTTCGATGCCGGCCGCGGTGGCTGCTTTTCTGATAGAAGCGAGCACCAAAAACGCTCGTGTGTCGAGATTTCAACACAGTTTAAACATTCGCAGGAGGTCAAACTATTCCGGAGCCCTCCTCTACGTCGCGACTTATACCATCACCGGCTAGATTTCAACGCCGTAGAGCTTCCGCAGTGACGTCACAGACTGGGGGCCCAGTTGCACCGGCGAATGCGGCGGAAAAGCAGTGTTTCGTGCACGTTTTAAGACAGACAACTCTCGCGCCTCCGCACATACGGCGATTGCTTACCTTGCAAGGTTAGACCGAATAAACCATGTGGGAAAAAAAAACAATGTGGGAAAAAAAAAACGTCAGTTGGTCGTGCGCACAATTGTTTTGCGAAAGCGGGGTTTATTATGAAAATGTAGCGTTGTTCTCCGTAATTTGCCTTCCCGTCCTATTTATTAAACACAATTTTTGTTCACCTAACGCGTCAGTAGCGTTGTCTTGGTTAAGTAATGGTCTGGAAAGGAGAGTAGTGTGCTTCTAAAGCTGCTGCATGTATGAACGTGGGGAAAATGTTTTGCGGTGTGAATGTCTAGGCTAATTTCTACACGCAGAACCACAACTATAGCCTTCTTCACTAACAAATAATCACGTTCCAAGAAAAAGGAAACAGACAGCCCTCAACCTAATCTCTAAGCTAACACCTAGAACGACGCTTAATATTTTTTTCTTTTGCGTCAGTAAACATAGCGTGATTTTAACCAAACTGCATAATCAACTGAAAAATGCGTATGGGAGGTGTCTGAAACAGTTCATTCAATGCCCCAAGATTCGTATATATTTATCCCATGGCCAAACCTTCTTACTGATTACCATGAAACAGACTATCTCGATCTTTTAGGATAAGCAGAAGCACCCAGATATCAATAATTCCCCCTTCGACAGTAACAAACCTTTTAGTTTGAAGCAGCAGCCTCAGCAATGAAATAGCCTTCTTTTCGCAACGTAACACTCGCAACGTAAAATTACACTTAGGCAAATTTCAACGACAAAAATTCCAGTCAGCCTCGACCATGAACGAACTGATGTCCAGAAACTATACACGAACACCGTCCATGAACTGTTTCCGGACAACATGGCCGAAAAAACCACCAAGACGGAATGACTTCGCCGAGCGTTGATGGTTTCAGGGTGGATTGTTCTCTTTAAAATCACGGTATTTCGAAGCTGTATTTAATAAAAGGACGTATAAATACCCGCTCAAGGCAAAAAAATATTGCAAATGCGGAAGAAATACAAAAAGTCACGGAGGACGGGGAAAGTTTTGCAAATCAGAAAGAGGCATAATAAGAAAGGATGACAATTTAAATTAGGCAAATATAATAATTCAAGGAATCCCTTAATTAAGTAAGAAATGTACCGCGTGCAGTATATTAAACAGCCAATTTATTGACGACGACGTTCTATCTACATAGCTAGCATCCCGGCAGTGCCAAGCTTAGAGAGAGGCTCAAACAGCAGCCAGCTGAATGGGCGGTATCTCCCCTTCTCACACGTGGCCATTTTTTTATCTCTCTCACCCAGAGCCAAAAGCCAATGACCCCAGCCGCGCAGTAAACAGTCTCCCCTCGGAAATCTTCTCCCACGCACAACACCCACCTTAATCATTGACATCCTCGTCGGACACCACGAACGCACACAAATAGCCGTACCGAGCGAAGGATAAAAAGTCCGCCGGTGCAAGCTTTCCTTTGGAGCTGTTAAACGTATTGGCAGTGCAAAACAACCCGGACGAACAGCATAAAAAACACAGGGTGAGTGCTATTGTGTCGTGTTTTAAGCCTCTCCTTTCCGAAGCGTAGGAGAGCAAAGAGTGTCGTGCAGAGAAAGGGCCGCCGAGGCTCAGAGGCCGTTCAAACGGCCAGTGCAGAAAGGCCACTTCTGTGCCCACTCATTGTTCCATCGATCGCGAGGCCAGGTACTGCCACGCACTCCGGCGCCGGCGGTGACGTCGGCGGAAAGAGAAGCACCTTTAGCGAGCTCGCGTTCACGGCGCCGCCCGCTGAACCGAGCCCGTATCGACGTCGCCCGACCTCGCCGCGCTCGGCGGCAGCACGATGCCGCATCCGCCACTACGCATACATGTGTATCGACTGCCGCAGACAAGGGCAAGTCGGGTGGTGCAATGAAACTTCAACCTATACGTTCTCCCAGGCCAGATGATGAACAAGATTTCTCTCTCTCATTCTCGTCGTTTTTATAAGGGGTACACTAATGCGCCAAGAGAAAACTGACAGGCAGCGGCTTGTGTTTTCCAACATTACGCTCCATAGAAGCGTAGCAGGAGGAAACCGTGAGTGCCGGGCAAACGGGGACATTTCCGTACAGGCTGCCTTTTTTGGATGTGTCAACTGTTTCGTTTTTTGTTTTCTTCAAATGCAAAACAAGTAGTGCATTCGAGTTCGGAGGAAGCAGTTTCCTGAAAAACGAGAAAGGGCACAGCATGCGCTAGCATCTTGCTATTCTAATCTATTAGAAATATGTCACTTCAAAATTTCGTACTTGACCGCTGTATCGCCCCCAGAATCTGACGACTGTGGCCGGTGCCACGCACTCCCTGCCTTCGGCAGTGGTGACACGTTTTGTTACGTGAGCGGTGCGAAATATGAAGAGATGTCCTGAGGAAAATCTGCGCTTTAGTTTGTTGTTGTTCAATGGCTGATGGCAGCGAGAAAGAGCAGAAATTTTTTGTGTATGATTTCGCACAGAACCGCTGAAAATCACGTGCACGGCCTATTCATTTTTCTCCACGAAAATACGCTCCCCAGAAAATATGCGGTGCTTGGTGTCCCAAATCTGCACCCGTGCTATGACGCTAACCTCATAATGGGTATCTGCAAAACAATTCAGACCACCTGAGGATTGTAATCTTAAAACACAGACAGCTTTGTGTTTCCTGTTCATTACTGAAGCGACTGCAGTAGGCGGTGATGTAACCCGCATCCTTGTGGTTAGCAGCCAGTGGCTTAACCACTGAGCCATCCTGGCGGGTCGCACTGGTCCAGCATCAAAATGTAGCACGTCTGCGGCCTTTTAGGTGACATATAAATTATAAGTACGCATACTTGAGGTTTGGACCCTCGCCGTTGCGAAGTGAGCAATGCAGTGGAATTATTACTCCTGCACAGTCGCAGCAGGGGTAGGGCGAAGACGATCTCAACACCGCCTGCAGGCTCCCGAGATTGTGACCTTCTTTTCAACTTTGCACTCCGCTCGCACGACCAGCAACAACACACCACTTGAATATAACTGCGCACCCATTTCGCCATGCTGTGACCAGGAAAACAACCTCGCGTGAATTGTGATTGATCGGAAATTACATACCACGTGACATATTACGGAATCGATGGTACGTGAGAAGAAAAGCCCCGGATACCATTGGCCGTGCATTATCAACAATGAATGGTTGAACCGTTCTAATGGTAGCGAACGGTGGGCACTTATTTTTTCTGTTGAGTTCTGTAAGAGTTGAGCGTGCCCAAAAAAAAGGTTTGGTTTGAGTTCCGCTGTGGCATCCTGGTTGAATGTAAATTTCCCTTGAGTGTAAAAAAACAACTAGAAGTAATATACGAAGGGAACCTGCCAACACTTCATCGGCCAACACTTCATCGGCCTTATTGGTCGTACAGTATTCTCAAGCGAAACTTATATGGCTGGGTTTCATGTATTTGTCATGCTTGTGCTCAAAACATCATATGTTTTGCAAGCCCGAGGCCTTCGAAATCAAACATCCCAGTGCCTGTGTATTAACTTGTGGTGGCCATCAACGTCGCATGCCGTTGTAATCTGTGATTGGCAAGTCAAACTTATACTTCTCCTCACTTGGATATGCATGCTGAGTAGATTGGTTAATATGCACACCATTTTCAATATAAAGAGAATGACTTAGACATCAAGGTCATACGTCACACCACGTAAATAAGCCTTTTATATATGTTATTTCTCCACAGATATCATTTTGAACATAAGTAGAGTCCTCTGTGAATAAAAAGGTTTCCGATGGTTTACGGCAGTGCCACTCTGACGGGAATGCTTACGTTTGCACTGTCACATCTGTGTCGGTGTTCCAAGCTGTTACTCACGGTAGCGATCCTGTCGTCATGACAAGTTGCTGTTCTCCATTTCTAATTTACACCTTTTTCTTTATTCGTGTTGGGAACGGCGAGCATATGCCTTACCAGCTCCGCTGGTCATCCGCCTCCAAAGTGTGGAAGTACCTCAAAAATGTTGTATTATGTGTATTTTTATACCTTTTTCAGGCATACTTGGTCTAGGATGAAACGGTAAAGGCAAAAGGTTGCCTTACTGTGGCCCTCAAACTCAATAGACATTTCAGAGAATATGTAATATGTAAGCCATAAAATCAACAAAGCACTTCCAGAGAAGAACAACACCCGTAAACTAATGTCAGCGAAGCAAAAACAAGTGGAACAAAAACAAGCACTAAGAAATAGACACTGAAAACGCAACGGCAGGTGACGAACTTTAAGAAGCTAACTTTCATACACGTCATTACGCCCCACACGTGCACTTTCTGCAAATATTATTCACAGTTTATCTCCCTTCTTCGCGTGATCTCTGCTGTGTAGTGATGGTTTATCTTGAAATTACATGGTCACTCGGTGCATCCAGACCTTTCTGATAGCAGTGTTGCTAAGAAGACTTCTTTACTTTACTTGCTATGGTTATCCAAATAAATGTGGTTAAGCGATTACCGCAATTGCTAGGTATTGAGCGTAATGTGCTGATGGTTTTTATCATTTGAATATGCATCCTTGCTTCAATGTATGAGGGCAACCATAGCGGACATTAATTAATTGTCATGACCGTGTTCTATACGAGTTTGCAATTTCCGCTCGCCGGCATGCTCGAGTTTGCAATGTTTTCCTAACGGTACGGAGGACGTCACCACTTAGGTGGTTTATATGAAATTTTGGAGGCAGTGGTTAACTATGGCGGAACTTCCGCAGAAAGGCACTCAAAACAGCTCACGGTGAACCATTCGACACTCGAAACTCAAAAAAGGCGGACTTCTCAGACGTTAAGTGCAGGTCAATAAAGACACATGATCACTTCACATTTCTCAGGAGAGCCCCCATGTACACAGTAACTAATTTAGCTGTAAAGAAAAGTGGATAAACTTTCTACTGGCTACGATTCCCGCCAGGGTCCCTTGTAAAGCGAAACAGGCACTGAACCACTACACCAGCCCGCTTAAATACTTCCAGCTGGCTCAAGGTCAACCAAGCGAATAGGTTAAATTTCGTATCGAAAACGCTTGCTAGAGGCAGGCACTCAGCACTAAAGGAGAAATTTGAACAAGGTAATTATACAACAATTAGGTAGTTTAATAGTAACCTGCTAATATTGCCTGTATACGGCTAACAAAGGCCATTGGAAAAGCATCTCAATCGCGGTAACCAACAGTTGAAGAAAACTTCGCAAAGAGAAAATGATAATGATGATGATAGCACCGGGACACCTGTGCGCCGCAGGAAACGTGCCACTGTATGCACCGCGTCGTTGCCGTGCGTAGAATGAGCGCACTGCCTTCCACGCGAGCCTTGTTCTGAAAATTTCATCGGTGCTGTGTATACGGCTATGGACTCTGCTCGGCCTACATCACAGCAAATGTAAACATTATGGCGGATACATACCGCCATATCTCTTCCACAATTCAATACGAATGATTCTTATTCACTAAAGTATAACAAGT
Organism: Haemaphysalis longicornis; assembly: GCA_013339765.2. Taxonomy (NCBI): domain Eukaryota; kingdom Metazoa; phylum Arthropoda; class Arachnida; order Ixodida; family Ixodidae; genus Haemaphysalis; species Haemaphysalis longicornis. Next base: position 136,358,478 of record CM023450.1, read on the forward strand.
GCTTAGGTGTCATTAGTTTTGTTCCATGCAGCAAGCGCAACTTCGGTGTACGGTTGAAGATCTTCAGGTGGTATAATTAAATCCGTCACCAAGCACTATGGAACCTCTAATATCCCACGGGAGGCTCGAGTGCGCAAATTCCCAACTCGATCTCGCTTTTCTATGCGAGATTCCCGAGCGCTGCTTGCTTGCGGAGCTTCGTAATCGTGGAATCGTGTTTTTCTGACAGGCGCGGGATTAGTTTGGATGACTGCTGCACTATTTCTCTTTTTCACCGTCACAGCTTTGAACGGCGTTGCTCTAAATGGGCGGCCGAACCACACGACGTGAGGCCACGGCAGCTGTCAGCGATGGAACCGGCAGACGCCGCTTCCGAAGCCAATCGTTTGGACAAGCGTCGCCGGACGATGACATGTCCTGCCCTGAGTTCAGAGGGATTTTTGTTTGTCGCACGTATTGCCGTGATGCGCTGCACTGAGTTTTGTTCTCATCTTCTGGTAAGCATCGAACGTACTCCGGAGAGGAGCTCTCTTCATCCTACGCCTTCCACAACGCTTCCGAACTTTGTTAGTGCGGGGCTCTTGTTTTTATTTACTGCTGCAGGGATGTAGGAAGACATGAGCCCTGTCAGTTTAGACGTTGGAAGTCCGAGCAGAATAGGAGTCCCGGCCGCTGTCGACATCTGTTTACGTGCCGGCGCAAGACCGTTCATTTCTACCCGGGAGTAACACCTGGCAACCAACTTCCGCAGTTTTCCGCAAGGGTTGCTGACTTAAAGACGGTTCTTGTGCGAAAAGACGACACTATGTTCATGATAAGCCCTCAGTATAATGCGGGGAATGTCTGCGCCTTTTTGTGCGAACGTCAAGAGCTGGAAGTTGTTTCTGCGCCAAAGAGGGTAAATGTACAACTGACAGCTCCCATGTGGCCACACTGAGGGTGTGTTGGGAGACATGTACTTTAAAAGTTATTCGGTTTGTTCAGCCTAGACGAATCTTCAATTAGTGCCTTGGTGAGACTCCTCACATGCACGTTCCAGATGAAGGTAACCACTCTTTCCAAATGATCCCAAGCTGCACAATTCGCTATCCCCAATTCAACCAGTAGTATAAATAAAAGAACAGAACTACATTGACATTTAGAAAAGGGGAATCTATCTAGTTACGATTACATACCTATGCTAAACTTCGTAAGTCCGTTGCCTCTTCACGGGCTTCTTAACGCGTGGTTTTAATATTAAGTTTTTTTTTTAATCTGCTGCAGCACCTTCGTCATTCACATTATGCTCTTCCAATCCTAATCAAGAACCTCTGAAAAAGATTATGTTCCCGCCATACAGGTTGGCACCGTTTAATCTAGTTAGCCAATTGTGCTGGATTAGCAGGACTAAAATTATGCATATATGCATGTATATGTATGTATGTATGTATGTATGTATGTATGTATGTATGTATGTATGTATGTATGTATGTATGTATGTATGTATGTATGTATGTATGTATGTATGTATGATGTATGTTTGTATCTATGTATGTATGTATGTATTTGAAACATTAACGCGAAGGCAGGAACCAGAATACGCGAAACAGGGCAGGAATAACCTTTCGCGCTAAATAATACCTCGGTTAGGGCATACCGAGAGCTTACATTACCGATCTTGATTAACGCCCCTTAACCGTGTCATTTTACTTGGTTCTATAGAAACCAGGCTGTCTGTTTGTTATGATTCACCTTTTGATCATTGCTTGTTACTAATTACTGAACATACATCACGGTAGACCTGGCATGAATGTAGGAACATGCCATCAAGTCAGATACAGCGTCCTACATGTATTATACACGGTTGTATAATGCAGACATTACACCGAGTGGAGCGCTGCCCAGGGGTATTAACCGCCCAGCGGAGACGCCAACATTGTTTTTTGTGCAGGCGGGTGAAGCACTAGCATGCTGAGTCACACGCTGAAGAAAATAGTGACTGATGCAATAGTTACCGCTCGCTATACTTCATTAAAACGGGCTCAAGAACTGAAACCCTTCCCGTTCCACCGAGGTATAACGGGTAAATTACAAAATTGAAAATGGATGTATGGATTTAAAATAAAAAAAACGTGAAAAGGTAATTAAACAAGATAATTACACAGAAAATGACTATACTGTAAAATAATGAAATATACAGCTTTCGAACATTTATCTCGACATTATTGACAGCCTAAATACCTAACGGACTGAGTAGAAGTGGGGCTGTGTATTTGTTTTTACTGGGTTGGCCTTTTATTTACGCTTTTTCATTTTGCAAAAACTTTAATGTTTTTCAATTATAGAAAACAGGGGTTCCCCAGTAATAGGCGGAAAGTGTCATTCTGCCCCCGGAAATTTATGTGCAGCATTCAGCAATCATGAATTTAATAGGGCTTCTTTTCCGGCCGAATCTGCACCTATAGTGTGTCCATTTCTTTCTGATTTCCCTATTTTCGCAATGTATATGGTGATACGTATCGCCGACTCTTCAAGATTTAAATTTTCATCCGCACTATGGGCTATGAAACGCGCTGGTGTGGATGGTTAGCGATTAATGTAGACAAGCTAACTATCTTAAACGTATGCACAAATATCGCACTATGTTTCATTTTTGGACGGGCAAAACAATAAACCCTGTTCTTTCGGTCATGATGCCTTGCGGCTTACTCAACACGCGGCAGGTGCGTTGTATTATCTTACTTGATGAATATTCAAGTTGTGTGGATAACCTGTATAAATAACAAAAAAAATACCTCCAGTAACTAGAGTGGCTATGAGGAGGGTTGTGAGTCAAGGCAATTTTGGCTAATGTGCGTGGCACAGGCTTTCCGAGGCAACTACCTAAGCACCAGGCTGATATAAAAGCCGCCGCCAACATGCATTACGATTCAGTTAAACTTCGCAGATAGCTTGTCGAGCCTAGCGATTGTCATCCGAGCTCGCACCCATTTTCTGCGTCTGGCACGCATCGGCAACGATATTAAAATGTTCTACCTAAAAAGTAAATTGAAACCGTAAACTCTACCTAAACCACAACTACACTATATCGTTAAGGATTTTACGAAGAGAGCACACATTTTATAGTAAGCGTCACACCGCCGGAGTGATACAAAATAAAGGCGGAACCTATTTAAAGCCGTAAGTGTGGAAGTCCTGAATATTTGTGAAAGGTATTGAGTAAACGTATCTAGTCCCTATGAAAACATTCATATTCTCCTGTCCTTTTTCAGTGCTGGTTTCTTCCTTTCAAATTTCACTCTCGGGAGGAATAACGATAACGCCACCCATGCGTAATGTTAGCCACGAGCTGTACAAACAATCGTCCTACACACAACGCTTTGAGATAGTAGCAGATCGGGTATAGGGCACACTATCCCGTCCATTCACGGTTCCGCAAAGGCTAAGCTCCTAATCCCTAAGCATTCTGAAACGGAAGGAAACACGGCGGAGGTTGAAACTTCCTACGAATAATCCTTGGAGGTGATGAAAAGAGGAACAGAAAGACGACGCCATCTCTAAGGTCCTAAGCTATTGCAGGTCCAAAGGAAGGTTCCGGAAGTAGAGGTCTCTTTAGAGTTTCTCAAAATCCGACGGGGAGGGTGAAAGTTATTCTATTTGAAATGGTCTTTGCAAACACGGTAGGAGATTTTGGCGCGCTGAGTGGGCGGGCTGTCCGTAGTAAGTGAAATTACAATAAATGGAAGCTTTATTTCGTCTTCCGGTTACGGAAAATGTTGCGCTTTTATGCGTGGGTTGTCTGTATTCTTTTGGTACTCCTGTAGGCGGGAGAACAATGTCTTTGTAAGCCCACCCTAGGAATTGTCGTGGAAGGCCGTGCAGCCATCTCATCAAATCCGGACTTTGTCTCTTTTGGAAGTACACCTTCTTTGATCTGTATTCAAACCAACAAATTCGCAGCAACCCACCGAATATTGGTGGTAACGCATGACTTAATCCCCCCTGCAGTTTTGTTCTCCAGCAGAATAGCAACGGTTGGTTGCCGAAAGCACCATGGCCACATCGGCGAACTTTTTTTCAGTTAGCCCTAGTTAGTGTCATAAAAAGGTAAAAACCTTGTTGTATGTGCTGAAACAATGCGAGATGGTTAGAAGGCTGACCCAGTAACTATGGTGCTGCTTGACGTGCCAAGTGGGAGATGACCTGGGTTGACAACAAATCCAATTTGTAAAATAAAAAATGTTGGCCATACAAGAAGTTCCACACAATAGTGTAAAGAAAATTAACCGCATTGTTTGTTTATTCATTATTCACATTTTAAAATTAACATGTTTGTATTGAAGGTACATTTATACGCTTTTGGGATAGCTTTAAGGAGTGACTCAGTTTTCTGCAATAAGAACATGCAGAAGACAATATTATGCAGGTTGTTGAACAAGGGCCATTATGGACAGCAGCTTACAGGTTGGTCGCGTCTTTAATGACGGGAATGTGGGAGAGAGGCAGTTTCATTGAGTCTGGTTTTTCTAATGAAATGTTCATTACACAACTCCGTCGGCCATTGTGGCACGTCAATTTTTGTACAGCTGTCGATTCTGGATAACCTAAACGAGGAAGAGTTTAGTATTGTATCGAAACAACAGAACTTGTTTTTAACTATTGAATAAACAAAAGCAAGCCGCTACGGCGGAGGTACATAATAAGTAGATTCAAAATACTTTCTTTGGTAGCGATAGTGTGAAGGCAAGAATAGGATGATGAGATGTAACCATCGGCACATCTTAGACTGTATCGAGAGTGATGGTCAGCGTGGCTATAACAGGGTAGAATATCACGCGATGCAATATGGTATAAAAATACAATATTGCCCCGCATAGTCCCATATTGTGCATTGGGACATATTAAAGTTTTTGAAGTGTTAAGTTTAGGCAGGAAGACCAAAAAGTGCTGAGCAGATAACCAAGCATGCGGTTAGCATTGTTCACTCAGTATGCAGTGTGAGTACACTTTGGCAGGTTTCTAGAAATGTTCGATTTAGGATATTTATTTTTCGACGTCTCCAAGAGGTACAATAATTTAGTACCAACACACCTTTTTGTTATGACGCTGATTAGGCTATCGGTCGCTGTGATACGGTGGTCCTCCATACAGTGCCATAAGTTTTTTTATGGTTCCCGGCATTTCTACAACTCGACTTCAAAAATGCTTCACCTTGAGTTGATGCCAAGGGGTATGGTGAATTTGATAATTCAAATCTCAACCGTCTTCGCCGATAAGGAAGAGAAACAGGCAACCTCACATAAGGCGACTTTTAACGTCCAGCGATCAACTTGTTTAAAAGTTGTGTCATCTTTGCCAGGAACTCGTCTCGTTCTATTTTCGAGACAGGGCTTGCATCTGGTTTGTGTCGGACGACAACCACCTCACAATTTCTACTGATGTCTGGCCCGGGCGAAATTGAAGAGCGATACCTGCAAGCAAGTCCCGCACCGCCTGTACACATTTTACTTACGATATCAAATCACCACAGTAATCATTGGCATTCTGCTTCCATGCTGTATTCCTGTGTGGCTCCAGTCTTTTTACGTCAATTCGGCAGCCATTTACACATGTATAAAGCTTAGAAAGAGCTGCATGAAGACAAAATCGCTTCCCACGTTTCCCTGTAGCGACAGACGGCCATTACTCGCTCACACGAGCACTATGCTATGAAACCAATACTAACGGCATGCACCACAAGTGAACATAGACAGTAGCTTCCGTCTTAGGAAACAAATACCACATGACACTAAAATCCCACTCTAAAACGATTATCTATAATGTCTGAAGTATTCGTCGCGTCAAACCACAGGCAGCACCGACACTTCTTGAAAAATCAATTCTTCGTTGGCAGATAGAGCTACACTTTCGAACAAGCAGTGCAGCACGGGCGGTCCTTTACGTTAATCTTCGCTAGTTGAAAATTTGTTAACTTCTGAACGGGGGTAGGGTCTCCTTCAAGCAACACCTCAGAGCTTTTTTTTCTTTCCCCATTTTTTCCCTTGAAGTACTTTTGAGTAAAACTATCTTATGCTTTCTGCTGATACGCATGCTCTGTTAGCTATCTATGTTCAAACGATCTCTCGTCGCAAGTCATTGAGTGGCCTTTGAAAGGATGATTCCATGGACCCATTCTCTACCAGACTGCCTGCTTTGTTTCCGCAAACAAAAACTTTCAACTTCATTGCCATGCACGTGGACGAGCCATATGCATATTGCGGCTCACTCCCGACCAGACGCATATATATTTAAGAACGCATCACGAAGATCTGTGAAGCCCTTTTCGAACGCACGTGTCATACAAAAATGCACAGAACGGCAGCATACGTTGCATCACCAAACGTTCCCATGGCATCCGTAACAACCGCGCTTTCATCGCCCACGCCAGCGGTGCCAGCACGTGTCATTCGCATGACTTTATTCCATGGGCCCGGGATAACCGGCCAGCCAGAGGCAGTTATCGCCATAGCAACTGACTTCGCTACATCCAGGGTTAAGCAGGCGGAAGACAACTGTACCGCCCGAAGCTGAGTTCACAGAAAAGCTGTGCATTTATTAGCACACACCCTCATCATTTTTAAACAATGACCAACAAAAAGCCTCGAGTCGCTACAGCTTGCCGACATTTTCGTATACTCAGCTCTTAGGGACATTCTCTTAGGGACAAGTAAAAAATACCTGAAGCTGAATAGCGAAACTGCCTAAAAGTATACTTAAGTAGTTTATAAAGATCGCGGGATAACTAGAGCTAATTGTATTCTGAAGTCTCTAGGCCATGTTTCGACCACTCTCGCTGCGCTTACGCGCTTTTATTCAGCAGAAACATTAACTAAAAAATCCTGTCCTCCTGTCTGCATCCTCCTTCCCCATTTGTTGTGCGTTTCGTATGACGTAAAAAAAAGATGGATTGTCTTGACTACGCTACTGCAGGGCTCGCCGACCCTCCGACAGAGACAGTCGGCCGGCCGGTGGCGTGTCGTCGCAAGTTGTTGGCTCAGTTGAAACTAAGCCACGACACGTTTGTGGCAGGAAGAAAGTTCCTTTAGTTTGTTAGTTTGTAGACTGTATCAAACTATAATAGCTCCACACAAGCGCACATGCGATGCTTCGCTGACTGCCACGCTTCTGAAAACATTTAATACCAATTGAAGGCGGAAGAAGAGTCAGCAAAATAGGTACAAATAAGTACTAACGAAATAAAATAAATTGAGACATTTAGTGTACAGAGTACAGCCAGGGTTCAGGAAGCACTCTTTGGCGCTGGGTGAACAAGCACAGCGGTCATCAGAACGACCACACATCTGCGAACGCTTCTTCGTCTAAGAAATGCAGTCGCTAGACATGAGATAGTGTGGGCATTTGGGATACGCTTACGGCACAAGAGCTATACAAAAAATATCCATCTAAGCTGCTTCAAATGCTAAAACTAAATAAAATTATAAACTGGCCATCCTTTACATTTCCGACACTGCCAGCGCTGGCACGTGACCGAGTGGTCTGGAGCGCTAGGCATGTTGTCTTGAAAGTCGCAAGTTCGAATTCCTGATAGTGCAAGGTCTTTTTAAGTTGATATTTTTGTTTTTGGACACCGTTTTCTATGCTGAATTCACAATTTTTGCGCTGTAACGTTCATTGCTCCACGAGCTAGTTCGCAGAACGCGTGAACACTGACACTTACGCGCTAGCGAGTCCTCGTTGGCGTGCTGTTGCCATAAGCACGAACTTCTTGCGGGTGCAGTCCCGAATCAGCCTACGCTTGGCCTGGTGCGAGCACGCTTCCTACGATACTGGCACGAGCCAGGAAAGCTCCAAAGATGAGGAAAAAGCGCATCGCATTTGAGCCTCTGCCGTGACCAAAGAGGTTAAAAAAAACTGGTGGATTGGAAGGGGCGCCCGTAAAGTGAAGCCGCCGCAATGCCATCTTGCTAGGGGAAAGGACGCGCAGTTTTTGCGGCGCGCGTTCAGTGCGTGCACGGAAAAGTGTTGTTGATTCGCGTGCGCGCCATGTAACGCAATCAAACCAAGTATGGTTGGTTCGTGTGTGGCTTACGTTATGCAAACAGTGTGAAGGCTGCGCTGGGAGTCACATTTCGCACGTGTGTTGCACGCGTGCATGTTTATTCCAAACTGGTCATGCTCGTTGCATTGTGTCGCGCAGTATTTGCGCCTTCATTGTTTAGTTTCTTTGCTGCTAGGTTTCCGATATGCTGAGTCAGTGTCTTTTGTCAGTGTCTTTTGTTTGACATTTGGTAGTATGCTTTATCAACTTGATGCATTGGATCATAAGTCTGTCTTCTTTCAAACAACAAACACTTTACGTTCCAACATACAAACTAGTCCATCTTTTTATGGTAGTTCATGTCCCTGGCAATGTAACCTCATGGTGTAATTTACCAGAAAGATTGTTGTTTCTTTTCTTTGCAATTTATTTGTGTGTTAGGTTGGGCAGCAATACAATGAACGTAATAGCATTGGTTGCTGTCATACTCATGAAAGTTTTCTGTCTGGGTTTATTGTCAGTCCATTATGTCTATTTTCGGAATACTGTAATATGGTGTTTCCTGTTGTTTTTCTGAGGCAGCACCGACACTTCTTGAAAAATCAATTCTTCGTTGGCAGATAGAGCTACACTTTCGAACAAGCAGTGCAGCACGGGCGGTCCTTTACGTTAATCTTCGCTAGTTGAAAATTTGTTAACTTCTGAACGGGGGCAGGGTCTCCTTCAAGCAACACCTCAGAGCTTTTTTTTCTTTCCCCATTTTTTCCCTTGAAGTACTTTTCAGTAAAACTATCTTATGTGTTCTGCTGATAAGCATGCTCTGCTAGCTATCTATGTTCAAACGATCTCTCGTCGCAAGTCATTGAGTGGCCTTTGAAAGGACGATTTCATGGGCCCATTCTCTACCAGACTGCCTGCTTTGTTTCCGCATACAAAAACTTTCAACTTCATTGCCATGCACGTGGACGAGCCATTTGCATATTGCGGCTCACTCCCGACCAGACGCATATATATTTAGAACGCATCACGAAGATCTGTGAAGCCCTTTTCGAACGCACGCTGTCATACAAAAATGCACAGAACGGCAGCATATGTTGCATCACCTAACGTTCCCATGGCATCCGTAACAACCGCGCTTTCATCGCCCACGCCAGCGGTGCCAGCACGTGTCATTCGCATGACTTTATTCCATGGGCCCGGGATAACCGGCCAGCCAGAGGCAGTTATCGCCATAGCAACTGACTTCGCTACATCCAGGGTTAAGCAGGCGGAAGACAACTGTACCGTCCGAAGCAGAGTCCACAGAAAAGCTGTGCATTTATTAGCCCACACCCTCATCATTTTTAAAACAATGACCAACAAAAGCCTCGAGTCGCTACAGCTTGCCGACATTTTCGTATACTCAGCTCTTAGGGACATTCTCTTAGGGACAAGTGAAAATACCTGAAGCTGAATAGCGAAACTGCCTAAAAGTATACTTAAGTAGTTTATAAAGTCGCGGGATAACTAGAGCTAATTGTATTCTGAAGTCTCTAGGCCATGTTTCGACCACTCTCGCTGCGTTTACGCGCTTTTATTCAGCAGAAAAATTAATTAAAAAATCCTGTCCTCCTGTCTGCATCCTCCTTCCCCATTTACTGTGCGTTTCGTATGACGTAAAAAAAGATGGATTGTCTTGACTACGCTACTGCAGGGCTCGCCGACCCTCCGACAGAAACAGTCGGCCGGCCGCCGGCGTGTCGTCGCAAGTTGTTGGCCTCAGTTGAAACTAAGCCACGACACGTTTCTGGCAGGAAGAAAGTTCCTTTAGTTTGTTAGTTTGTAGACTGTATCAAACTCACACAATAGCTTCACACAAGCGCACATGCGATGCTTCGCTGACTGCCACGCTTGTGGAAACATTTAATACCAATTGAAGGCGGAAGAAGAGCCAGCGAAATAGGTACAAATAAGTACTAACGAAATAAAATAAATTGAAACATTTACTGTACAGAGTAATCCCAGGGTTCAGGAAGCACTCTTTGGCGCTGGGTAAACAAGCACAGCGGTCATCAGAACGACCACACATCTGCGAACGCTTCTTCGTCTAAGAAATGCAGTCGCTAGACATGAGATAGTGTGGGCATTTGGGATACGCTTACGGCACGAGAGCTATACAAAAAATATCCATCTAAGCTGCTCCAAATGCTAAAACTAAATAAAATTATAAACTGTCCATCCTTTACATTTTCGACACTGCCAGCGCTAGCACGCGACCGAGGGGTCTGGAGCGCTAGGCATGTTGTCTTGAAAGTCGCAAGTTCGAATTCCTGATAGCGCAAGGTCTTTTTAAGTTGATATTTTTGTTTTTGGACACCGTTTTCTATGCTGAATTCACAATTTTTGCGCTGTAACGTTCATTGCTCCACGAGCTAGTTCGCAGAACGCGTGTGAAGACTGACACTTACGCGCTAGCGAGTTCTCGTTGGCGTGCTGTTGCCATAAGCACGAACTTCTTGCGGGTGCAGTCCCGAATCAGCCTACGCTTGGCCTGGTGCGAGCACGCTTCCTACGATACTGGCACGAGCCAGGAAAGCTCCAAAGATGAGGAAAAAGCGCATCGCATTTGAGCCTCTGCCGCGACCAAGAGTTTAAAAAAATTGCTGGATTGGAAGGGGCGCCCGTTAAGTGAAGCCGCCGCGATGCCATCTTGCTAGGGGAAAGGACGCGCAGTTGTTGCGGCGCGCGTTCAGTTGCGTGCACTGGAAAAGTGTTGTTGATTCGCGTGCGCGCCATGTAACGCGATCAACCAAGTATGGTTGGTTCGTGTGTGGCTTACGTTATGCAAACAGTGTGAAGGCGGCGCTGGGAGTCACATTTCGCACGTGTGTTGCACGCGTGCATGTTTATTCCAAACTGGTCATGCTCGTTGCATTGTGTCGCGCAGTATTTGCGCCTTCATTGTTTAGTTTCTTTGCTGCTAGGTTTCCGATATGCTGAGTCAGTGTCTTTTGTCAGTGTCTTTTGTTTGACATTTGGTAGTATGTTTATCAACTTGATGCATTGGATCATAAGTCTGTCTCTTTCAAACAACAAACACTTTACGTTCCAACATACAAACTAGTCCATCTTTTTATGGTAGTTCATGTCCCTGGCAATGTAACCTCATGGTGTAATTTACCAGAAAGATTGTTGTTTCTTTTTTTGCAATTTATTTGTGTGTTAGGTTGGACAGCAATACAATGAACGTAATAGCATTGGTTGCTGTCATACTCATGAAAGTTTTCTGTCTGGGTTTATTGTCAGTCCATTATGTCTATTTTCGGAATACTGTAATAATGGGTGTTTCCTGTTGTTTTTCTGAAAATGCTGCATTTTCTGGTCACGTTTCTTGTTGCATAACTGCTGTTTTTCACTATACAGTTGTAACTCTCAATTGCTTTTTGTTCTGACAACTTTCATGGTCAATTTCTGCATTTGAAACCGTTTACAATAAAGAAGATAAACAAGTGTGAATGACGTTTGTGAGTTCATATGTATTTTGTTTTATACAGCTGCATATCTGAGCCTATAAGGTAAAAAAAAACAATGTCCCTGTACTCGGTGATCTGAGTTTTAACGAAATTCTTATGGTAGAAATCAATACAGAGACGTCGGACATGGCTCGCCTCATAATACACAGTGTTGAATTAGAGCTTGCGAATCCGTTACATATTTTCAAACCGCTGGGAAAGTCGGCAAAGACCGCTGCAATGCACCGGGCATATGGTTTCTTGCCCCCAACAAGATGGCCGCCGCCGGCTCAGCCGAGCCCATTGATTGCTATAGGCGACTTCCACTTGGCGGTGACGCGGAGGGCGTTCATACGCTTCGGACGCCTCGGCGAGTGATTGCCACGATTCGATGCCGCGCTGGTGGGCTTATCTGGCGAATTTTACAGCCGACAACATGGCAAAAGCGTGGTATGCCGATATCGAAAATGCCCATCCTACGATAACGTCGGATTCCAAGCATGTTGTTTCACAGAACCGAAACCGAAACTGGTTTGAATTCTAGTTTTAGACATTGTCCAATCACGTAGCACCTTGTACTTGCCTCGCTGCTATTCGCGCGACCGCTGCAAAGCGCGCATGGTAGTTCTTCCTCTTTCAGGCTTTGTAAATAAATAACGCCTTATCTCAAGGATAAACGATGAAAAGTGTGTTTATTCAAGCCAGTCTACGCAGTGCAAGCGAAACCACGACCTTGACAATTACATTTCAGTGTCCATTTAAGCCATACTGTGAAACTGCTTACGGCAGTTATCTGCAGTAATGCGCTAATTGAATACGAAAACGCAATATGAACTTGCATGACAAAAACGAAATTGTATGGTGTGGGCCAACAGCTAATGACATGTGTTTATATACATTTTGACTATTATCAATCATATTACACATTCTTGGTGTTGCAAAAGTGCAGGAATAAAAATTACATAGCGAAATATCGCACTCTTCCCAATTTTGCTCCATACATTGACCATTAGAGTTTCTTGTTTTCAATGATTGCAAATCGTATTAAAAAACGCAGCTGATTTCAAATCATTTTTGCGCGCCATAAGACAGCTAGGAATGTTACTAATTAGTAGTGCTCAAAGAGAACGGCATTGTAACAAATAATTTGAACGTAAAGCCAAAAATGAAGCTAAGCAAAATATATATTGTGGTAACGGAACTGTAAAGTAACCTTGTGCCGTCGTGCCTTGAAGTCGATTGAGCTCTCAGAACACCGCTTAAAGGGCCAAACACCATTGAGTAGCTTGACTGAAAGCCCGGCTCAAACTTACCGCGGCAACGTCTGCTTAACCCACCACGGGGCGTCTTCAGTATAGTGAACTACAATATGGGTACTGTGCTTTATGCGGAGCGCCTGAACGAGACGCGGTGAGGCCGGCGGCGTAGACTTTTGATAGTTTACACCCGCTCAGCTTGGTGTTGCACCGGTTCAAACAATGGTAGGGGAGCTGCCCGGGCGTACGTTGTTCTGCGAGCGCTCCGGCGTGGTGGTTTGGTGGTTGTGGCAAGGTTTCTGCTCTTGTGAATCTGTTGCTGGTGCGCGTTTGGTTATTTTGTGTTCATTGAACTGGAAAGTCATTAATGTAGCGTGCGGCGCGTATGAGTCTCCTTCACGAAGCAAACAAATAAGCCCGCTAGTAGGCAGTACCACTGCTACGCACCCGGCAGCAAGGCCGGCTGCGTTAACAATACGTGGCCCTTTTCACTGTGCCAAATGAGGCTTCTCGAAGAGAACAGTGGGAGAGCAACCTCCGTCGCGCAAATGGAACGCTCGACGACAACTGCGCTGTGTGCGAGTTATTCTTGGAGCGGCGCTTCGTCATCCGCGATTACGACCGTGTCATGCAGGGACACGACCTCCGTATTCCTTGTGGAAAACCACGCTTAGCACCAGATGCTGGGCTGACCATTCTACCTAACCTGACAAAGTACGTATCGAACAAAGTACCGCGGGCAAGGCCGTCGAGAAAGAGGAAACGATCAATTGGGAAAGAAGCAAAATGTTCACCTAGTGCAAGCCCTAATGGGCGTTTGAAAAGTACCGAAGGTGGCAACAGCGAAAACGCGGTTTTGCTAACTGAGCCTTTACAAGGGCTGGAGGCTTGATGGATCAATGTAGGGTTTAACGCGCAGAAGAAACGCACGGGATGAGGGGCGCTGTAGTGGAGGGCTCCGGATGAATTTTGGCCACCTGGGGATCCTTACCCTGCGCCGAAATCCCGTACACACGGGCGTTTTTGGTTTCCGCCTCCAACTAGAAAAGCGGCTTCTGCGGCCGGGAATCGAACCCGCCAGGGCAGGCCGCTTTTCTGATGGAGGCGAAAAGCAAAAACACCCGTCCGTACGAGATTACTGCGCACGTTCAAGATCCCCAGGTGGTCAAAATTAATCCGCAGCAAGGTGGAATGTTAAGCTGCACTTTTTTCATACTTAAGATGAAATTTCTTAGAAAGGCATTGCCACATGCAATTTTTTACTACATGTATGTATACCTCGTCAAATATCATTTGTATCATGTAATATGTCAATCTGCGAACGTCAGATCCAGCTTGGCGTAACGAAACCTGCCGCCTGATCAGATAAGAAAGGTTTTAAACTTAATCGAACAAATAGCTCCTTCATGGTCTTCTTCAGGAAGTGAGGGATTCATCCGCACCCAGCCATTACTCTTAACCGCGTTACAATTCATTGTTTCACGGTCTGCAAACTGTCCCTTATTTTTAAGTATGCTTTGCAGCAGTCCAAAGTACTAAATTTGTTCACCTCGACGAATGGAGTGTTTACAGAAGAGCGGAGCCATCGGCAGATCGCTGATTCAGACTTTGTAATTGATGTAAAACCTTAACACTGTGTTGTGCAAAGTAATTATTTTGTTTATAATTTTGGCTTGTGGAAGTTTTCTATACGAGTACACCATAGCGTAACTTGGAATAAGACAATGTACAGAAATTCACAGAATTGTCTGCTAATGCGTAGCATTCTTACGCCGCTTGTCATAAGTGTGAGTTCTTTAAAGCCATATTTCTTCGGTTTTCCAAAATTCTGCCCGACCAATTTTCTCAATTTACGCTTTTAAATGATTACAGGCGATACTTCCGCCAAATTAAATTAAAAGCGCTTTTTAAGATCGCTAATTAATTAAGAGCGCTTTTTAAGAGCGCTAATTAAGAGCGCTAATGGGGCCTTTAGAGCATTTTTTTCTGTTTTTATCGGTGTTTGGTTTTTCAAAATTCTATCCGTCCAATAATCTTCATTTACGCGATTACAACGATTAAACGTGTTATTTCCGCTAAATCTGCATTTCTGTGAAAACACAGGGCGTTACACGGTTAGCCATTTTCGTTAATTTAACGTTTCATTGAACCGCATCCCTATCAATTTTTGCTTTCTTGTCCTGCAGGTGTTGTCCTTTCAATTGTTACTGTGAGATGTCTTTATTTTTTTGTTTATGGGGTGAAATATTACATTTTTTGCCTTCGCGGAAATCAGCCGTAGTTTATTTTGATGAAGCTACAAGAAAAGCAATGAGATCTACTAGCCCTGATCAAGCATTTGTTAGATCTACTCAATAACCTTGTTTAAATCGGCGATCACATCTTTTGAAGAGAACGAGGAGTGCGTGCCCTCTGCATACATGGAGGAATGCGGAATAGAGGTGATGTCATTATTATCTATAAAAAAGTAGAGGATCCGATTTTCACCATTGAAGTAAACCACACTTATGTGTCATAAAACCTGACGGTGCCTCTGCAAGCTCCACAACCTGTTTTCCGGTGCTAAGATAACTTTATATCAATTTCTCTGCCTGTCCTCTAATTTACAATTTTCCTATCTTATGTACAATGGTGGAAAATCTGATATGGTGCATGGTAAGCTTCCTCTGTCACTCAAAAATCTGGTATATAACCAATGCCTTCTTCCAGTAATGACGCACGGCGCCGAAACTTGGGGTCTGACTAAGCGTCTTGAAAAGAAGCTTAGATCGACCCAACAGGCTATGGAAAAAAATAATGCGGGGGTCATGCTTAGGGATAAGAAAACAGCTACCTCGTTTAGGGAACGGATTTGAGTCATTCTAGCTCAAATTAGGCCAAGAAGATGGACGTGGACGGGTCACGTCATGCGGATGAGGAACACAAGGGGGACCATCCGTTTAACAGTGACTGCCGATAGATCATGAATGCATTAGGGGTCAGCCATGGACTTGATGAAGGGAGCTACAAACATTTGCGGGAAAGGGTCGATAGGCGTGGCTGGAGATCAGCTGGGAGAAGCCTGCGTCCTGCATTGGGCACAACCAGGATTATGATGATGATGACGATGGTGATGATGATGGTGGTGGTGGGGGTGGTGATGACAACGATGATGGTGTAATTAATAGAATGAAAGGCTTTCCCCGGGTCTAGAAATAGTGCCAATGGCAAATTATTCTGTACAAAATGTTTTATTATTTTGTAGCCTATACGAAGGGCGTCTTCGGTCGACCTCCCTTATTGGAAGCCATACTGCGATTTACCGGTGATATCGTGCTGCACTGAGAAATTGGATAGCCTATCAAGGATTACATTCTTAAAGATTTTAGAGGGCACGGGGAGAACCGATATTGGACCTGATTTTTGTAATCTTGATTTCTTCCCACACCAATCCTTACAGAACGGCCTCGGTCGCGGGACTAAACCCTCCAGGAAAAACATCGCTACATAATTTTAAGTTCATTATCTATGCCTGAACGTTACTTATCAGCGTGGCGACGAAGTTGATTGGTTTTCGTGCAATTCCGTAAGCACGTGCAACTGTATTATTCTTTGTTTTATTTTTTTATTAAACAAAGTTCTTCTGTGTGGCTTGTTGGCCTCAAAAAAATGGTCGTTTAGTGTCTCAGCAATACAATGTGGGGCACCCGAATCGTTCGTTGGTTACCTCCCCGCGTCTATAGCGTGTTAACTCAAAGCGTCCGCAAGGTTTTAACAGCTACGAGTTGCATCGCCACCAGTAACCTCTTTCGGTAGGCATGTTAGATTTCTTCTCCTGCTTATTTTGTTTACATCATCCCAAATTTTAAAGACGATAGTCTCTCTTGGGCTACTTAAACCCAGAAAATTTTGGTCTGTCTGTCTGTCTGTCTGTCTGTCTGTCTGTCTGTCTGTCTGTCTGTCTGTCTGTCTGTCTGTCTGTCTGTAACTCGATTCAGCCACCAGGCCAAAGTAAAACGCTTACTGCGCAATAGTCTTATATACACACAGCCAAATGTAAACGTCTAAGCCCGGTTTATATGTCCATACTTGTCAACTTTGTTGAACAAGAACAAGACATTACGCACGTACAGCACGGCACCGAGGTTCTATAAACCTGGAAGTCGGCCGCCTCGATTCGCGCGCGTCTCCGCCGTACTGCAGCGCTGGCATCGAGGAACCCCGCCTGTAGCAGTGGAAGGCGGTAAATTCAAATCGCCTTGAGCTAACCTTTAGTGTCTTATACTTGGGATGAGCGCGACGGAACAGGAACAGCATGATGGGTGAGCGGAGAAGCGAAGGGGGCATTTTTTTGGCAAATTTCTACAAAAACTATCGTCTTTTGACGACATTTGCAACGAAACGAAAACGCGGCCAATTTTTTTGTGTTTACCTCTAATATTAGATAGCATGTGTTCGTAATAACTCGTCTTTGCCTTTTTTACTTTCTGTAAAGAGCGTTTTGATATTTATTATAATCTGTTAATACATTTCGGTAGCTCGTATGCACGAAAGCGTGGTAGAATTTATTTTTTTGGCGATTTGCTTTTGCAAGCATCGGTCAATCCTCGGTTTTCGGTACCTTTTCCGCTGGTACATTGTCCACTTCCCTTCAGCTATAGCGCTGTCGAAATGCAGTCTCATAGCATACTCGTAGGTCTCGTACGCAGAGATTCGTACACACTGTTAGGTCATTTTCTTGGTAAGCAGCCCAGTGCTTCTACCAGGATATGGAAAAGTCCCAATGTCTGCATGTTTATTTTTGGGCGTGATGGTAAGTAGTTGCTACTTCAGTATTTATCGTACAACGTACAAGCAAAGTCAGACGGTCGCTGATATGATAAGAAACAGTAACAGCATCAATATGAGATCCCTTTTAGTTATAACTACATACATCTATGTGTGTTGCGCTACTTACAGTTCACCTGGTCGTCGTATCAATGTACTTTCGGCAGGCATACGCAGACAAAAAATTGGCCGCGTATCTGCTGGCTATCATTGCAAATATCGACGAAAGAAGAAAGTCGGCTGGCACCCCTGGAAAGTAAATGCCTCCCTTCTCTTTCCAGCTCCCCTCTCATGCTGTTCCTCTCCCGTCTCCCTCCTCCAAGATTACACGCTAGAGGATTGCTTCGTCAATTCAAACTTACCACGTTCCACTGATCCAAGTCGGGTGCTTCGATGCCAGCGCGGCCATATCGGACGACATGGGCGTGAATAGAGGCACCCTACTACAATGTTTATAGTACCACGTTGCCCTACTCCACGAGCGTTCCAAGCGAAACACGGAGCACATCTAGTGGAACCTTGATTGTTTTTAAATTCCGCCAGGTAGCGCGGGCAACAGCAGTTGAGCTTTTTCTGCAGTTGATGAATCAGTTTATTTGCTATCGTAAAAACCAAGCATCCGTGAAGTTTGCAATAAAGGAACACTGAAAATATTACTTATGTGTTGATCCTCTACCTCATATTTGCGTAGTGGTTTGTTCTTGTTCAGCTATGTTGCAAGTATGAACATTCCACTGGACTTGGACGCTTAAATTTGGTTGTGGGTATATAAGACTAGTGCGCAGTTTCCGTTTAACTTTCGCCGGGTGGCTGAATCGAGTCACAGACAGACAGAGAGAAAAACAGACAGACAGACAGACAGACAGACAGACAGACAGAGAGACCAAAATTTCTGCGTTTTAGTAGCCCAAGAAAGGCGGTCGCCTTTAAAAGCTTTTGATCTCTGTCGACCAAAAACTTTCGCATTTAATATTAATGTTGATATCGCCCATTATTAGCATTCGCTGGTTCCGATCTCAGCTATTTTTCACGACATTTTCCATAAACTCGGTAAGC
The DNA here is from genome assembly GCA_013339765.2 of Haemaphysalis longicornis. Classification (NCBI taxonomy): domain Eukaryota; kingdom Metazoa; phylum Arthropoda; class Arachnida; order Ixodida; family Ixodidae; genus Haemaphysalis; species Haemaphysalis longicornis. Next base: position 136,377,104 of record CM023450.1, read on the forward strand.
ATTCTTTTTTTCCCCTAACAGAGGCCTAGAAATGGCGGAAATTAGTTTTTCCCAAACAGAAAGTTCACAGTGTTTGAATGTTTGTTTATTTTTCACAAACAAGTTTATTTCCGGGACAATAGAAAAACGTTTCAGTCATGCAACTTGACGGGCCTACATATTCATTACAGTTGGAGACAGCATCGTGCACGCATAAACAATAAAAAAAAAAAAAGAAAATGAAAAAGAGAGTATACACTTCTATACAAAAGGAGGAACGGAAATAACGTTCAAGGAAAAAAAGAAAAGAACTAGAAGGGGTAACACAGAAAAATGAAGAGGAGGGAGGGTGGGGGCACTGCAGGGGTGCAGAATAGAAAGCAATGTACTGCGCATTCTTATGTACGCATTAAAGAAGCAATCCAGATAAATTCTATACAGGCGTTCATTGCGACCTTATGGGTTTCATATTGCATGGCATTCAATGCAAACAACAACACTAAATTGGGGAAAAAAGACTAGTTTTCACATGTGGCGGCGTAACATTGAAATACAAAAAGGCTGGTTAGTTGCGTAACGCTACGTGGTTAATTACGCTAGCATCTGAACACAATGTCACATCAATTCCAATTAGTAGCACACTGTTCAGGAATTTTGGACGATTGCAAGAAAGCATTTGTATGGCATAATTAGTGCTCGTGTTCGGGACATTTCGTTGCTCTGGTTTTCTCGTGGTACTGCTGGGAAAATTCAGTTTTAGGTTTGCTAAACTGCGAGTAAAACTTCCACTGCTTCTTATTTCCTTGCGGTAAATGAGTGTAAGGTGGCTCGACAATAAAGCTTTGCTTCACTGAATACATTGCCCTGCTTCAATGGGGCCAAGCAATGCATGAGGCTGTGGTCGCCGCCCATAAAAGTGGCAGTGGCTGTGGGGATGTGCGAGCGTCAAGGAATGCTGCGGGAGTCTTGCGCTGGACAGCACTGCAAATGCCGTGGCTGGAGTCGGAGGTTGTGTTTGTTTCTCTCAAAAAACTATTTACCGCTCATTTTGGGTGCATAGCGCAATCATGAAAACTGACCAGCTTTGCACTGGGGGCTTTGCATGATCTCTGGGAAATTTTTTTCCCGAGGTGTGCAGCAGTGAAGTTTGCAAAACAATAACTTTTTGGCGCCCCGTTGTCGACGACACTGTGGTTCGAAATCTACGGTTCGAGTGTCGGTGTTCGCGCAGCGTCGCTTCCAGGCCATTGACCAATGTCTAGGAACAAAATTTAATGACCCTACAATGCATTCACACTGTTTGTCTAAAATCGATGACGCGAATCGAGCATGACCGGCTCGAGAAAATCGCCGGGAAAAGACGCGGCGGTGTTGTCCCGCCATGTTTGCAGCCTGATTCGCCGCTGGCTCGCCGCCACTCGGCTATGCCTCCGCTCGCCACTTCGCTCTAAGCGGGTGAAGCACTTCGTCCACTTCGAGTAATGCGCCCTAAAATGCATGCGTTTGGGTTGGGACCAGAATAAGTTTCATATAAAGCGATAGTTTAAATAAAGCGATTTCGTTATGACGAGGGATTACTGTAGTACTGTAATGTCATCCGCGTATATAATATATTTGGTATCATGGTCAATGTTAATAAGCTCTTTTATGTACAGTATGAACAAAAGAGGACCTAAAGTACTGCCTTTGGGGTCACCAGCATTAATTCGTTTGAGTTGTGAAGAAGTGCCATTTATATGTAATCGTTGATGTCTGTGACCCAAATACGATTTATTAATCTCTTGGGTTACTTTACGAATACCATAGTATGCCGTTCTTTTTAACTAGTAATTGGTGATTGATGCTGTCAAAGGCGTTGTAGTCTTCAACACCCCACTAGTAAGAAGACGTTCTTAAAAAACATGTAGAAATAATTTCTTTTACTCTAGCAACGCGAGCTCCACAGGCCTGTGTTTCCTAAACCATATTGACTTGTTGTTAATAGCTTATTATATTCAAGAAAATCGTAGATACACTGAAAAATAATCTTCTCGAGTCCTTTGGAAATTAAAGGCAATATAGAAAACAGCCTCTAGTGGGATTTGTTAGTCTTATCACCCTTTTTAAAAAGCGCAAGAAATCTGGCAAATTGCATTTTTCGCGGAAATATACCGGTAAACAGACACAGGTCATATATGTGTGTAGAAGGGGGCTATAATATCGATCACAAATTTCTCAGTTTTCATTTTATTGTTATGTATGTCACATGTTCTGACATTTTTTAGAGCAGAAGACACATTTATTATCTCTGTTTCTCTAGTAGGTGCAAAAAAGTGTTCTGTTACAAGTATGCATGATATACTCGCGCGCGTGGTTAGTTATAATGGCATCACAGGATTGAGTAAAATAGTCGATGAAGGCAACAGTAACTAAATTTCCGGGAACATCAATTCCGTTAATTATTTTTTCTATCTACAATCCTGTTGCAGTTAGGTTTAATAACCTGTTAGGTGTTTTCGAAATTTTTCGCGTATCAGTCTGACATGACTGAACGAACCAAGATAGTATTGAGTTGTAGATTTTTTAAGTTCGATGTTTGATTTATGTCTGAATTTCTTAAAATTCAACAGATCTGTAGGGTCCCGAGTGCTGAAGAACTGACTGTATAACTTGTGTTTCGTTTCGATTTTTATGAATAACTCCCTAGTATTTATGGCTTCCGTATCTTACAACGATGAGGGGGATATTATAGGAGGGGAAAATTAATTTCATAAAGAGCTTTAAACACAGTTAAAACATTTCATATGCTGAATTGGCGTGTTGGTGACTGGAAGTTTGCTTCCGGTTGATTTTCTCTAATTCAGCCCGGTAGGTGAATAATCTGTTATAAGTAATGACTTGCGTCGTTGGTTTGCTATTTCTCATTTTTATTTTTTTATCCCGTAGTTTCAAACTAAGAAAGAGTGTCATGTGATCGCTTAAAGCATCAGAGAAAACACCTGATTTGGTACCTTCTAGAGGATAGTTTGTAATAAAAAGTTCATATGCAAGTGCTTGTGTGACACTTTATTCTGGATGGGGCTACGATCATGTTAAAATAACCGCGTGAATTCAGTTATATCTCAAACGAACGCTTTACTGCTGTATCCTCGAGCATGGTAATGTTCTTTTCGCCACCCCAGACGGCCCTGTATTGATTATAGTGGGCATATTGAAAAAAAATTTCACAAAGGGAAATAACCACTCAAAGTTGCTGTTCGGTGGCCGGTAAAATGCAGAGTATACAGTTCTCGCAAACAAAACAGATATCACTTCATAATCACTTGAAATGCAACTGCATTGGTCAATATTGCTCGCAATCAAGTTTTCCTCAACAAGTAACGCAACACCACCGCCAGGCGAGGCTGATCTGGATTTGGCAAAACATTCGTAATTGGCCAAAACCCAATGCGCCAAGACTTGATCATACCATGTCTCAGAGACCATATTGAAATCAAATTCAATGGTTAGGCTACTGAAAAATGAGTCTAGTTCTTCTGTTTTATTTTTCGCTGACTGACAATTGATATGGATAAATGTTATTGCTCTCTCATTTTAAGATCCAACAAACGACAGAAAGTTTGCGGGAGACCCCCAGTCTGCGCCTGACCTAACAGATGGAAGCAGTTAACCAGGCGTTCTTACTTGTCCTAAAGTTATCTGTCATGGTCAACAAGGCTTTTTATCATGCTTGCGCGGCAGACTTCTTCCCTCTTGACTAAACTTTTGCCAGCATCATGCCAGCAGAACCGAAAGTTATTTTGTTCTGCCCAATCTTTCGCAGTCTGTAGAAGTCGCCTGTTGTGTGCCGTCAGATTTTCATTTATGTCGTGACCACTCCTCACATTCGGCCGAGGTTTCCTTTGTTCAAGCCACTCGTCTCGGTTTAGTGACTCATGAAGCCAACAATGACGCCTGGTACTAATTTTTGGATGGAAGTCGACGCTAGGTGGACACATCTTGCTTCGTCAAAGAATCAATGTTTAGTGCGCTGGCGAAGACATTCACTTGGTTGAGGAGAGATTCAATTTTTTCTCGGGGTTGCCGTGTGCCTCTATGTTGAGCTTTCTCTGGTATTCAAGGTCGTTTATGGCAGCGGAAACTTCATGAAGTTCAGCTTCAGCGACCATTTCTTCCACTTTCGCAACCCGGCATTTCAGTGCTTTGACCTCAGAGCCTTCCCTGATTTGTTCTGCAAGGAAAGAGTCATACTTGTCCAACATAATGCTTATTGATTTTTCTATCTCGTGACGGTTAGTTTTTAGCCGCAGCAATTCATCAAGTTTCTGGCTGATGCCAGCCAGTAGAACAACAACGGGATCCGAGGTTCTTTCGGTGAAGCAGTCTGCCATTTTCACACGTTTCTCACATTTCCATGTTTTTTCTGCGTGTTCATCTCCTCTAGTTCTGAAACTGCTAACTGGTATCCCGGAACGCGTTCCTAGCTGGTACAGGTCGAGGCACTCACAATACTTTATCGTGTATTCCTCTGGAAGAATACTGACCTGATAGTACATGAATTCATACTCAGCAATGGAGTTTTTCACACTATTTGCGCATCAGTGCCAAGATGAGCACACAGGGCCAAGGCGCAAGAAAAACGAGGAGACAAAATGGGAGCAGCAGCACCAAGGCACATTCAAAGGCGAGAAGCACATTCAAAAGCGCATTGAAAGGCACATTCAAACGCACATTTAAAACCGCACCGAAGACATTCAAAATTTGAACTGAGGCGCCATCGCTGTCTGCGCGTCGCTGAATTTCCCAACTGCCCTTTTCACAATTTTAATATGATCATGTTGTGCGTTACAAAATTTTCTTTATACCCTACTCTTTATACCCTATCGCGTCAACCACAGCCGCAAAGTTGAATCTGTCTTTCCAACTCTAAGCATTCTTTCACACTGGTTTTCCCGAGACAAGTGTGGTATGGAATCCCCTTCTTCCTGGCACTGTATCTATTATTCATAACGAACACCTTTCCAGAATTTTCTGGCTAACATTGTAAAATTAGACCTTTGTATTGTTTGTTTGTTTTCTGCTTATGTGTATTTCTCGGTGATATAGCTAACATATGTATTATGACCTAACATTTTATTGCCTCTTTACTTTGCTCCGTTTGCATGTATCGCAACCCCCTTTCCTCTGTTAACCCGTTATTCCTGAAGGTGTTATAAATAAATAAATAAGTAAATAAAATTTGTATTAACGTACCCGTTCTTAAACTTCCGTGTATTTCCAGTTTCAATCTTATACGTAATATTAACTCTGTAACTATCAATAAAGATTTATTCACTGTTTGAGCGTGAATAATCTCGATGCGACACTCACTGAATCAAGTAACTGTGCACGGGAATTGTGACCTTTCGGGAATGAGCATTAGATTTTATATACTACGTCGCAGTCTTACTTCTATATATCACATGTAGATTATTTGTATAAGTTTCAATCTTGTACGTTACATTATCTCTGTAACAATCAATAAAGGTTAGCAGATGCACAAGATTTTATATACGGTACTACGTCGCAGTCTTAGTTCTTTTTAATACATGTAGATTATTTGTAGCGCAATTATTTTAACGACCGCATACCAGGGCGAGCTTGTCTGTTTTTCCAAAGTTGTAATCTGTCCGTAGATCCGACGAGTTCCGTCCCCGCTTCATCACAGGTTCAAATACTCATTCCCGAAAGGTCACAATTTCCGTGTAAAGGTTCTTCATCCAGTGAGTGTCGCATCGACATTATGCACGCTCAAACAGTGAATAAATCTTTTTGCCTAGTCTGCGCTGTGTGGCGAGTCTTCCGTGGGATATTATACTGGTTTATATGATAGAGCATCTAATAAATGTGCATGCTCTCTGTTCCCGTAAGTTGCTTCATTTCCAAGCACGTCTGCAAGAAACTGCTTCATTTTGCGGCGTTACGTGCTAATCAACACTCCAACGACAGCAGGCAGACGAGAGGGTATAGCGAGGCAGCTGTCATTAGATTCCGCCGGAAGGATTTTCAATAACCCATGACAGCACATGTTCTGCCGATACGCGTACACCGTCACACAAGAACGCTACATGAATATTTTTTTCTACTTCACAGAAACAGTACATTGGTCACAGCCGGCAATATACATTTCTCGTAAGCGCTGAATTCGGCGTACGACCACACGTCCGCATAAACCTTTTTCTATCGCATGCTGATTGTTTCATGTACAGTAATACCCCGTTAACTCGAAGTCGTAAAAATCAGGGAAAATTTCGAGATAAACGGATTTTCGAGATAAGCAAAGTTGCGCTAATCGCCGGGAAAAATGAGCGCTCTTCAGAAAAATCACTAGTACTTACCGGCTCTTCAGTGGCAGTTTCTAATCTTTCTTCTCGTGCAGTTTTAAAACAGAAAAAAATAACATACAAGAGACTTTAACCGGCTGGGTTTTGCCGCACTGCCATTTTATTTAGCAGAGAAAAACTGCCTAATGCTCGTCTGCTTTGCGGTCGTACTCGGGCCTAGGAAGGCGTCCTCCAGCTGCTTGACGCATCGCATCAGGCGATCTTCCCCGCCGCTGCACTCGACCTTATTTCGAAGCAAGCGCAGCAAATTTCTCGTCTCAGAAGATGTCGGCACCTCTCGAGGTGGTTCGTCATCGCCGTCGTCTCCGCCGTCCCCTACGTTAGTGGCCGTTTGAACGATTTTGGCGTCCGTCATTTCTCCGGTCACCACCACATCCTGCTCACACGGCGCGTACACCAGAAAAGTCATGTCATTTTCGGCGGCACCGTTACCTGTACGCTTGATGACCTCTTGACAAAGTTCCTCACAGTCTGTGAAGTCATCTGTCTCTGCCGTCTCTGCTTCTGGCAAACTGGCGGCACGTGAAAACCCAGCGTGCGCAAAGCAGTTGGCGATAGCCGCTGCGCGAACTTGCTGCCAAGCGCTGCTGAGAAGGTGTACTGCTCCCAGCAGGTCAATTTCGTAGCCTTTGCCGTTTTCGTAAGACAACAAAATTCTGTAGAGAAGGCTCTTTCTGTAGATTTTTCTGGCCACATCGATGACACCTTGGTCATCGAAGTGGCTTCACCTGTGGCATTTGCCCCGAAAAGGACAGTGACCCTGTCCTTCCGTTGTTTCACTCCCGAGCACGCTCCACCCTTCGGTGTGAAGGTGCGGCTCGGCAACATTTTATAAAAAAGTGCTGCCTCGTCAAGGTTGAAAATGTCACTGTCGGCGTAACTCTCCCGCAACTCGGCGAGCCGGCTGCTGCGCCAATTGTCAGCAGTGGCTGCGTCGACAGTGCCGCTCTCGCCGTGCACTGACTTGGACACCACACTGTTCCTTTTTTTGAAGCGGTCAAACCAGCCGCTGCTGCAACTGAAGTCCGTGTGCCCCATTTGCAAGGCCAGAGCGTCTGCCTTCTCCATCATTATTGATGTGGTGACGGGAAGGTTGGCCGCTCTGGCATTTCGCAGCCATACCATCAACGCCGCTTCAACGTCTGGGAACTTCGACCCTCGAACCCGCTTCCGCTGGCTGGAGAAGCTCTGCTGAAATCCATCCAGCACCTTCTGCTTGTTTTTCAACACCGTCGAAAGCGTAGACAAAGGGATGCCGAATTCCTGCGCGATGCTCGATTTCGTTCGGCCTCTTTTCTCCACTTCCTTAATTAGGGCAACCTTTTTTTCTAGCGTTAGCGACTTGCACTGCTTTGACGCCATGCTTGCCGCACTCACGCTAAGTTGCCGCTCCTCACAGTCAGCGAAAAATCCGTACCGCTCGGTTTGCGCAGATGAACAGAAATCACACCTCAGGGAAAATCACGAGCACTGCACTCACAGTCAGCGAAACATCCGTACCACGTGGTTTGCGCAGATGAACGGAAATCACACCTCAGGGAAAATCATGTGCACTGCACAAAGCGAACGAGACAAACTACGCCAAGCGTGGGCAGAGGGCCTCCCTGCTCAGCGCATGTGTCACATGACGTGCCACAGGGTTGCTTGACAAAGTTGATATGTCGCTGGGCTGAGACTTTGCGCACTTCACGTTCGCGGAAAGCCTCGACGTATGGCAGGCGCGGCTAAATAAGAAAAAAATCGACGGACTTCAGGCGTGGCAGCATCGCGCGAATCTTGTGAAATGGTCCGGCGGCGGGATTTTCGTTCCACTCCCAGTCAAGATTTCGAGTTATCCGCAATCCAACACAAAAATGCTTCGAGATAATGGGAAAACTATACATGGGACGTATAGGAAAATGTTCGGTGCCGCGGAAAATTTCGACTTAGCCGATTTTTCGAGATATGCGAGTTCGAGTTAAGGAGGTCTTACTGTAAATATGTAAATGTGTACCAAGCATAGAGGCTTACCATTCGGCTGCTGACAAGTGTAATAAATGTATTGCGTACAAGAGCATGCTTAAAGAATTAGCAGATGTAAAACAAAAAACGGGTGCAGCTTCCACTAGGGGTGCATGGCTGGAGGAATAGCAGAGCTGGCGGCTTCTCCCTTTAGCGAAACCAAGCTGTTGCACCGCACATTTATTTCCGAACTGGCCGCTCAAAGTGCTTTATGACTGGCATGCCCGGATCGCTTCTTCCGAAGGCTCTCACATATCTCCAAAGAGAACCGCGTTACACGCGCGAGAACCCGCGGTCAGTTCAAAAGCCAACGCCCACGCTACGAACCCAAAGAAAATGCGGCGCTCCCTTGATGCGATTACAGCGAAATCGAATAGAAGCCGGTTTCCGTAACGCGAGGGATACAGTTAGGACTCCTACCAACAGAAGCGTTGTTTTTACTTTCCGATTGCGTCTACATGATACTGTTCCACGCCACTCTAACCCCGTACCACACTGGCATTTCAGGTGGCCCAGTGGTTAGATTGCCGGTTTGGTGGCGTGAAGGTCCCGGGTTTGATTCCAGGGATGTCCCTAACCAGAATTTTTTTTAGGCTTCGAGTATTTTGGGGGTGACGGACAGACAAAGCTCAGCCTAAACAGCTATGCTGTTCAAAGCAACGGTTGGAATTCAACTCCATTGATTTCCGTTAAACATTAATGTGCTTTTCGAGAATGACCGACTTAACGCGCCTTCACGTATAACGGCTGCCAGATAAGTGAACGAATTGTTGTGCACCGTGTTCATACCTGCGTGCGTGCGTGCGTGCGTGCGCACACACACAGAGACACACGCCTGCGCGTGTACGCTTCGTACCTCGTACCTGCGTGTGTATGTTTGTGTCCGCGGGTGTGTGGGTGGGCGGATATGTGGGTATGGGTGAGCTGGTAAATATTCACGTGGGCGTTCGGCCGCGTGCGGCGCTTCTAACGCCAGCGGCAGCAGTTATCCCCTAATCAAGCGCACTTGCCTTTGAAGCTGGGATCAGTACTAGACTACTGCTGCACAATGTTATCTACAACGTTCTCTTTCAGACTACAATGACGACAATGGGGCAATGTACCGTTCGGGATCGAAGTTGGAGCCCCTTTTAAATGGCAAGAAAACTTTTGATAATAGAAGGGTCTAAAATTTATAAAACCCCAACAACTGCGATTACGAATATTTTTTCTGCGAAACTAGCCTACAAAACCAACCTGCGTATATCTTAGCTACGAATTTAGCCCACAAAACTCTCGAAGTTTCGCGATGGGTCATATCGGAACGAAATCACTGGTAATACAAGCTTCGATAACAGCTCAATTAAGAGAACATAGGGGTATGCGGCGGGTGTGTATAAAATATCGATACGAGAGGCAAATGGGTGCACGGCTTAGGCTGCGAACTTCTATTTAGGGCAACAGTCTACGAAGAAATAAAATGGAAACCTTGACCAATGAAACATCCTAAACGTTTGTCACCTCTTTAGTGAGAATTGACCCTTCCAACATCTGCGTCCATAGACATAAATATATTCACGAGGCCGCCTATTGGCGTAAGGTTTTGCCCACATGGCTAAAACTGACGCTTAGGCAAGTTGGTATGAAGGTGTGATTGCCTCTGTGATATTTGATTGGCCATCACCTAATCCGTAACATACGCTATTGTGCCATGAATCAGTGGTGACGGTGAAATACACACGATGCGCGAAGTATAACCAAAAACTGTGGTTCATTCCTCTGTCATGGAATAAGTAAAATATGAAAGTGAAATGGGCAGCGAAATCTGCAGCTGAGCATGATTTCATGTCGGTGGCTATCTTGTGGCCGTGCTCGGGGAGCGACGTCCTGCTGGCGGGTCGTTCGGCAAAGGCGTACGGCGTCATTTCCGGGACGGATATGAAGTGAGTGAAATGCTCGGGTATCGCGTCATAAAACATTTTTGCGTTAAAATAAAAAACCGGAAAATGAACAACCCTAAGCACGTACTCTTGAGTACTAAAGGTTGCTTCCCCGCAAGAAGACCGTGTGTGCAGGGGTGCACCCTTTAAAGGTCGCTTGCTTCGTTGTACTAGCGTCACTTCCGCGCCGTATATGACGTCAGCGAAATCTTTGTGTATCCGGGAAAAGCAGACGCATAATTTTGCGCCACAGCGCAACGCCAACTGGATAACAGTGGTGGGCGTGGTGTGGCGACGACACACAGCACTCACAGATTTCGATCAGCAAGTTTCAGGTGCTGGTGCGGGCGTCAAGCCTCTGTCGCCTGTGCGGCTTGATTATGGAACGTGATACCCCTTGCCCCGTCGATTGTGACCTTGGTCGCGAAGCGCATCCAAATGCCGCAACCGAATCCCGCGATCTCGCCCGTGCTGCCGCTCGGCTTTGGGTCTAAAGGGGCTGGAGCGCGGGACCTCCATGTGCTCAGCTGCCCTAAGTTTCGGTGCATTGATGTTTTGTCGGTGGGCGTTTGTCATTATATGCTGGCATACAACGACATTTTTCGTGGCCACCCCAGCGTTCTTCTTCTTTGATATCCACAGACCACGCCCAGGACCACAGTAACCAACGCTACTTTGCCCAGATGCAGTGGCACACATACGCAGGGAATGAACACACGTAATACGAGCACACCCGACGGCCAGCCAATGGTAGTGAATACCAATAAATTACACCCTTATTTCTGCGAAGCTTTGTTTTCGTTCACTTTTAGTACATGTCAACGAAACGCTGAGAGTGCAAATTCGCAGCTACAAAGCAGCCCTTATCTGCATAAACAGGCAGAATTTCAACTGGGGAAGGTTGCCAGTGCAGAACCTCTCCAACTGCGAACCGGGGACTGCGCGGTTGGTTAAACAGGATGTAAAGCCTATTGAAGAAAGCGTCCCAGGTATGGCGTAATAGATGAGTTCCCGAGGCCTCGCCAGATTATAATTGCCTACAAATGAGGAAACTGTGGAAGCTGGATTGCATTTAGAGGAAGAAATCCTCACGCGTTCACCAGGGCTCCAAAGAAGATGGCTGCATGCGCGTGTGAGTGCGCATGTGAATATTAATGCGAGCTCAGGCAATACTGGAAGCAGACGCGCCAACCATAGGGGCCAGAAAAACGCTTGTAATGCGCGTAAGGCCAGCCGACTATATCGCCCGCATTTTATTCAGGAGAGTTTGTTCACAGAGGAATACGGAAACGAGTTAATCTGCGCTTGCGCGTTTGTTTTGTACTTTGGCCAATTTGCCTGGTTGGGGAGGCTCTCGGGAGCAAAAAATGCCGCAGTGCCGTCCCAGAGAAACATGAACAGCGGCCTATCGTATACACGGGGAACGCTGACAAAACCCAAGTTCGATTCACTCGAGAGATTACCCCGTTAGAATGATACTGACACCACTTTTAAAGTGAACTTCGCTCGAATAAGCTATGTAATTAGGAAAATAGGAGATGGCTACGCCACCCACCCGCTCATTTCGTGACCTAAAAAAATATGTAATATGCCGAGCCATGCAATTGGCTGAGGACGGAAAGAGCAGACCCAAGTTAGGCAGGGCTTATAACCTTGCCGAACGAGCTATTTGCGGTTAAATGGAATCTATGTACATTTTGCAGCAGTAAGAATGATGGCGAGAACAATGGAAGTTACGAAGCTAACCGTTAACCTAGAAGTACCAGTGCGTACTGCTGGTGGTACTGCGTGCCCTATGCTTGTTATAGCTGCACAATAGTCCGGTGACTTTAGGGTTGTCTGACACGACACTGGCCGATTGGCGTAAGAGACATTGTCTTACGTAACACTGTTTGTCGAACGTATCCCATGTTTCATGAAACCACTGCTTTCTACCGTCCAAAAAAAAAGCTGGGCGCAAATATGGTCAATAAATGAGGCACCCCTCCGTCTATCGACGACGATGGTTGAACGCGAGCTTCTTCATAACGGATTCTTAGGTTGTAGTCTGAGTTTCGATTAAGTTTTGACCATGTCGAAATGGGGCGATCAGACGGACGCCGGCTTCATAACGCGAAGAAGCCAGATTGATTCGGTTCAATGAAGCGTTTTTGTTTCTTTCACTTCAACAACATCATTCTTCATGATCGTCGGAGAAAGTTCGCTTTCCTGCAGGGTTCTTTCGCGTTGCAGACGCCATCAGTCAGAACATTAGGGCTTCGCTTTAAACAACACTGACGAGTAATCTACACCATAATGCTAAATTTCTGCCTAGCGCTAACTACAGTCCTCTCGGTCACGGCGAATATCTGCTGCGGCTCAGGAAGTGATCGTGCGATCAGCGAACTCACGGCGGCGTGGGCTACTCTGCCGGTATCTCGCAGCGCGTCGCCGCCGCCGAGTATGTTGTTGCAAATTGTACTTGAACCTCCCGCGCAAATGCTACGTGGTTTGAATAAGTGGTAAACGCCGCAGCGTCTGCGAAAAGTGTGAGGGGGAGGGGTCTCCTTGGAGTTGACGCATGGCGAAGGTGTGACAGGGAGGCAGTGAGATATATGACGCCATACCAGCGCATGTCGCCCTCGCCCTCACACTTTCTCAAGGCCCTCTTCTCTTTTTTTCTTTCCGTCTTCGCTGCCTCCTTCGCTCACTTGGTTTCGCAGATGTTGGAGGACTCCACCGCCAAACGCAGGTACTGGGCGTCAATGTGCTGCGCCCTCAAGCAAAGCAAAGGGCCCGCTGCCGTATGACGGCGCCATCTAGGAAGATGCGTAACAGCGCACTAACTTTCGCTTGAAGGCCTGTGCTTGTTACGCCATCCCAGACGTCACGAAACACGCGATTTGGCGGTAAAATAAAAATTAGATTAAATTGAATAATGTTTGTGAATAAAGCATCGTTTGCGGCCTGTCAAGCACTGGTGGCACTATAAAACAGCATGTCAAGATTCTAGATAAAACAAATTTCTATCTTGTCTGCATTGCCCTAAGCATCATCACGCATACGCATACCCCGACCTGCTCTTGCAATGTCAGCGAAAATTTTCGATACACCCGTCGTGTGTCTGCGACTCCAGAGGCAGTCCTCTTACTCTAAATTACAACGTCAGGTGGTAATGGGGTCAATTCGTTACTTTGTAAACAGAGATCCACCGTTACGCAAGCCGCCGACACCGATAATTTGGGGCGATCAACAGGCTGGGGGCTCTAAAAAAGCCCGCCGAAATATATCGACCGCCCAGCTTCCTCTATGGTGAAGCAGACAAAAACACTGGGTGCGGCAATCCACCTTGCTGTATTCTGCGCCTAGAGAAGCCTAATCGATTTTGGAGCTCAGGAAGACCCATCGAAGGGCCGATACAGCGCACGTACGAACCCGGACGCAGGCGAGAAATAACATAGCAGAAGACGATGACACAGTCGCCGCCACCCTGTCCTTTGAGATCAGGATGCCAAAACCGGTCGGGGTCAAAACGATCAGACAGAAGCAGCTGCCGAGGCTACTAGGCGTACCCACTACAGCACCTGCGTAAATGCTACCTTCATTTTTATCTGGGTGCGACCACTGGTCTTTCTGATAGTTCAGATGACCGAACCCAAAACTTAAGGATTGATCTAGAAGGGGATGTTTAACCAGGGGCGACCTTGAGCCTTCTCTCGTAGGGTGAAATAAAGGGCGGTTTCCGGCCGCCGAATGGTATGGTTAGTCTCCGAAGAAATCAGCTTCCGGCAGCATGCGCCGAGAGTAAGAATTTTATACTAATCTATACCAGTAGTTATTCTCGCTGCAATTGCATGCTGTCGTAGACGCCGCCATAGCAGCTAGAAGCGTTCCTCTATTACTTGGCTTAGCTCGCCCCATAGCTTCTTCTCGCTCGCCAACCGAAAATCAAGAATAAAGGGTAACACTCTTTAAAGCACAGCTTTATGTCTCACTGATGGAGTTCGATGTCGCCTCAAAACGCACTGTAGGGAGGCCAACGTTACACAATGGGTTTCTCCGAAACGTTGATGAAGATGAGCGAAGGCAGAGCCCGAGGCTAAAGATAAATATGTGTCGCATGGCCGGAATCGAAACTGGGTCCCTCGTATTATGAAGTCGACTTCTATTTGATTTCGCCGTTTCACCATGGTCCAAGGAGATTAAAGTCTGGACTTTGCCTTTGGCTAAGGTTGTCTGGGAGATAGCTTCGCGTTTTAAGCACCTTTCTTATAAAGGGATCCTTAAATAGCCATTCATGATACATACATTCACAGGTCCGCGCAGAAATAAACGGGGCACGGGAGCGGGGGCCGAAGATCATCGCTGCGCCGCGTTGCAGCGCCAACGGCAACGAAGGAGCGACGTTCTCCGGGTAAGCTCGCACCTTACACCGTGACTGATCTGATACGCTCAATCGCCGCTCTGCTGGCGCGTCAGACCGGGCGAGACAGTTTTCAAAGGGCAATGCTGGACTATCCGGTGGCGCTGGTAACGTTGCCGGCAGTGACCGAATCCGCCGCTTAGGGGTTTGTACCAATCACGCGCACTCGGAAGCGTGGCTTGTTGTGCACGGCAAGGTAAAGTTATGAAAGTCTTGTTCAGCGGCTGCATTGTATTGCTTCGTTTTCTGCTTTCTAGCGGTGTGCCTATGGGATGCAAGAAAATATAAGGTGACAGCGAGACCAGAAAAACAGGCAATACTATGCCGCCGGTAAACAAGACTTTCATAACTGCATTTTGCTGAGCGCAAGACATGGACGGCCACAGGCGCCCGCATCTGTCGTATCTGGTCTTCGTCGAAGTACATTTTTTTTTTCATCAGCTACAAGCTTACGCGGCGGCATATTACCCGCTCAGTCAAACGTTCCTTTGACACCGGCATGGCCGACGTTAGGTACGATCACGCAATGCCTGCTCTTTCACCAAACACGCAGTTGCCACGGCTCACGGCTACCACAGAAGAGGGAGCTTTTCGGCTACCTCATACTTCGTAGACGTGTTAATGCCTAGTAAAGAAAGCAGATCCCAAAAATCGCTGAAGAATTCAATTGTCATGCTAGGCCCAAGCCAGATGCTGGGGTCTTCCCGTAACCCCCCACGGCGACATGGATTCTCAGGAGCAGTTTACTCTCTAGTATACCTACTAAGAAACTCTATGACCGTAACCACCCCCGCTGAGTTGAGCATAACTGACTGGAAAAGTGGTCTTGCGCGTAGCACTGAAAGCGGGCTTTCCTGTCGTAAATTGTAATCCGCGGCATGTGGCAATCAGACGTGCAACTCTGGCGCTACGCCGTATACAGGAACTCCACGCCCGGGCGTGGCGAGACAAAGCAACGGTGAAACGTTGCTTGCGCACGCGAGGACGTCATCGCTCGGAATAGTTTTCCTGCCTACGCTCGCCACCCCAACCACCAGCTTAACGAGCATCGCTATTACAAGTTGAAGTTTTGGAGGGCCCGTTTAACCAAAGGTGCCGCCGCAACCCGCCGATGCAGAGCAGACTACGCTTCTCTTCACGGATAGTGCGACAACACATCCGCCCAATAGCAGGGTCTAAGCGACGTGACGCACATGCGAGAATCGATGACGTACATGCGCTTAAATGGTGACGCCCAAAACACGCACGAAAGGGTGGGAAAGGGGCGACAAACTTTGTAATAAAAGTGTAAGTTACCGCTGCAGGTTAAAAAAAGCCTGTGACAATTGACCGCTAAGGCGACTTAATCGCTACGGCAGGTTTTATTGAATTTTTGTTGTTGGGTAGTTCACAGTACAGCTGGATATATTGTGGAATTCAGGTATGCTCTCATTACATATATGCTTCTACAGGAGGTAACAGCCTCGTGTTTGTCCGCTAGGAGATAATTGGCCCAGCTTCCACTAGTGGTGCAAAGCTGGAGAAACAGCACAACTGGAGACCCCTCTCACTTCGTTGGAGAACCGGCTGTTTCATTACCATCAATAGCAGCAGCAGCAGCCACTAGGTTCACTGCAGGACAAGGGTCCTCTCCCATTGAGCTCCAACCGCCCTGTCTCTCGCCGCTCGAGTCAATTTCTTGCCTCCGAATTTCCTCATTTCGTCCTTCCATCGAGTATTTGGGTTTGCTGTCTCTCAACACCCGTCTCTGGGTGTCCACTCTGTCACCCTGGTAGTCCGCCGATTGTCAGTTCGCCCAATTACGTGGCCAGCCCAAGTCCATTTTTTTTTTCTTTATTCGAACTCTAGCCGGTTCTCTGATCGAGGAAGGTCGTTTCCTGTCCTGTCTCCAAATGTTACTCCGAACGTTATAGGTTTCATGGCCCGTTTAGCCGGCCTAAGTTTGCTTTCAAGTTGTTTAGCAAGGCGCCATAGTTTCATTACATAAGCCCTCACCTCACATTTATTTCTGAACTCGCCGTTGAAAGTTCTCTGTTACTGGCAGACCCGGATCGTTTCTTTCGCAAGGCTTTCGTCTCTCCCAAAGTGGACCGCTCTAGAACCCGCGGCTAAGTTCAGGCCCAACGCCCGCTCTACGAGCCCCCCCTCGAAAAAAAAAACGCTGTGCGCCTGGAATGCGATGATAGCTCAATCGCATAGACGCAGATTTCGTAACGCGGAGGACCCAGGTTAGATTGCGACCACAGGGAGCTGTATTTATTTTCTTTCCAGTTGACTGCACATGTTATTGTGCCCGGCTGCGACTAACCCGTACATTTTAGGGCCTTTTTTGCGGCTCTATGGTTAGGCTGCCGGTTTCACGGCGTGAAGGTCCCGGGTTCGATTTTCGGGACCTCCCTAAGCACATTTTTTCTTGAGGCTTCGGGGTTTCTTTGTGGGACGACGGATTTGTGTCGGCCAGAACAGCTGTCGTGTTAAAAAGTATACTTTGCACAGCTCACGTTGGCCCCTCAACCGCAAGGACTGCGCTTTTTCATTTAGTGCGTCCGAAACGCCTTTCAGGACCCCTTTAGAAAGGGGCTTCGATTTTTTGTTCGTCTTTCTTGAAGTTTCTAAACAATGCGTGACAAACAAACATTTCGGGGCAGCTGCCTCTGTTGATTAATCGATTTTGCTTTGTTTGACAGCATTATCATGTTTTTTACAGCACGGACTACTTTTCGACCTGTCACATAAGTCATGTCAAGATCCCTACTCGGTACGTGACAGCATGCTCGCTGAAGCGCGGGTCGCCTAGACACTATGGCCAAACTGTTGGCTATTCTCGAGGCTATCACGGTGCCACGAAACTGAACCGACATATCTTGTTGTTGTGCATGGTAGTATGAAACTCTTTGATCCTGGGCATTTACTGCGCGAGCATTGCCAATAGTTTCGGGAATTCGTGCTGTGTGGAAGGGTTGGCTTAGTTCTCGCACAGATCGGAAACCGAATAGTGGAAATTTATTTCCTTCCTTCAGACGGTCACACGTGCCATATATCACAACGATGAAGAAACCCGGCGATGGACGCTTAGAAATACTTCAAATTGATAGTGTGTCTACTGCGGTGCGCATTTCCATCTGTGGTGCGCATTTGCCTCTTGTATGAGCAAAAGGGGTCCGGATCTTCTGTCCCGAGCTTTTTCCATTAACAAGACCGATTGCCAGGACGTTTTTTCATTGCCTGTGAACTTTTAAAGCTAAATTTCTTGTTCATGTCTTGTATTTAATTCACTCACGGGCGGCCGCAAGAAGTGTTTATAGTGACACCGATAATTAGCTTCGTTAAATTTGTTTTCGTCCTGCACTAATTTCAGAGAAGGAGCATGTCTCCGAAGTCGATAAACAATAAGCTGCAATTAATATACCCTTATCGTCAAACCTTACTACTCCGTGGAACAACCTAGGAGAGTTCAAAACAAGTTCATTGTTCTGTCACTTCGTACGTAGGTACAAAAGTTTTCATTCAACCTATAGTAGATTCTGCTTCTTCTTGTCAACCCGACGCAAAACCGTGTGAACCTATTGGAGCGATAACGGAGTGCTGCTTTCATTTTAATTGTAAAGTCGAACATGGACGTTAAAACCTGGGAAATCACTCTGCTTTTGAAGTACCTTGAACCTCCATCACCGTTTCTGTTACGAGTTTGTCGATAGGCCGGTATTGAAGTCATAGGTGTTTTGGTAACTGCGTGATTGACAGCAAAAAGATTCTTTAAAGGGACCCTGCAACACTTTTTCAACTTTTTTTGAAATCTTAAACGCTTGCAGAACATAGCCACAAAACACACCCAGTACTTAGATTAGGGGGTCGCAAAGTATCTCAGCCAAAAATTACTGCTCTATGCCCATCAGATAACTTGGAAACTCGCTCAAAACATTTTTGTCTCTTTCCCGGTCTTGCCGTTCTTCGACGGCCCGAATTACGTCACTGAGGCCATGTAGTGGCTGTTGGCCGGTTTTCCATCAGTTGCAGCAATGAACTCGTGCGATAGAAACATTAAAAATAAAGCCAGAAAAACAAAGCAGAAAAAGAAGGCTTATCTGCTGCGACGAGCAAAGCAAGCAGTGCCGCTCCGTGCTGGCGATAAGTGTAACTTTTGCAGTTCTCCCAGACGCGAAGGAAAGAGTAAAACGTTTATCGAAAGTGTTGCAGGGTACCTTTAAAAATATCCGTGCTTTTCCGTCAAGTCCCATTCAAAACCACCTGCTTAAAAGCTGTCACTCGGACCTTATGCGTCATTGTTATTTTCTTTCTCCACTTTGGCCGCGAAGTTGACAATTGAGTGCCCGTGCTCCGCAGCCACCGCTTCCAAGGGCCAACTCGTGCAAGTGTTCTTGCAGTGGCGAAAACTTGGTAGATTGGGCAGCTTCGTAGAACGAAACTGAGACCCAGGCTTTACAATGCTGGCATCAAGGATACTCGTAAGCTGGTCCCATACCCAACCGTACTTGGGAAGGAACCTAGGAAGTACTGTCCTCTATATCAATAGCAACCTCAGAATGGTGACCTGGAAGTACAGAAAACAATTTAATGGGATAAGAATAACGGATAAAGGGAAAGAGGGAAAGGCTGCTGCTACTGACCCTCGGACTAAAGACCAGGACGAAATAGAAGCATATGAAAGAGGGAACAAAAAACTACTTTGTGCAGACAAGCAATCAGCGCAATACGGAGAGACGAGTACACGGTTTTAAACATTGGAAAAGATACAAAACTAACAAAAGCCTCGAAGCAAGAACAGTCAAACTTAACGAAGATATCTAGAGAGAGAGAGAGAGAGAGAGAGAGAGAGAGAATTGAATGGACAACGCCGATGTAAGCCCAGCCGTCGCGCTGGCTTGCACTGCCAGATGTTAGGGGTGACAGATAAAAATAAAAAATAAATATAAAAAAGGAAATATGTCGGAGGGTGCGCACAAAAGTATCAGTTACAGACAAAAAGTAGTTTTTCCAACACTCTGTCTGATTCCAAGAAACACGAAGAGAGCTTTGATTGCACGTGCGCTGGGGCACAAACAATGACCCAAAACAGCCCTCAACTCAAGTCCTGCATCGAGTGTCCTGCACAAAGATAATATGAGCTTCTGCCTAAGCACAGATGTACTTTGAACACACGCATTAATATGATGGATGTCTTCAAATGTGTCGCATGTGGAGCAAAAAGATGAGGGTGGCTGCTAGATTTCGTACATGTAATGGCCCGTGTAAGCCAGCAGTGTCTCAGAGAGTCTCAGAAGGGAACAATAACAGGTGACGGTCGGGAACTGCAGGGAACCATACCATGAAGAGAGACATGCTGCGTCTTTAAAGCCCAACCTGATCCAGAAGCCACCGAGACTGTGAGCAGGAACGAAATGCGAGCTCTAAGCCATAAGCTTCATCACCCTGTGGAAATGCTGAAAAACATACGAAACCTATAAATCCCCTCTTTGGCCACATCTGACTACTAGAACGGCACGGTAACCATCAATGAAGATCCTAAGATTTTATCATAGGAGAAGCTGAAATAGCAATCAATAAGTGTACAGGGCAGTTACCGCGTGGTTCCCAACAGATAATTACTGCCCACCTAAGAAACGTCGCGGAAGAACACGCGCAAAGGATGCTCATCTATATTAAATATAAATGAATTGAATGCTTCCTTTATGAGAAATAGAAGCTGTGGCTAATGCTAGAAAAGCGGAAACTAAGCAACCACCTTTAACTTAGCAACTTCAGACCCATATGACAGATCCAGTATATTTTTATGAATAAAAGCTACGTTCTGATGAGCGAATGACCACAAGCCATATTGCCGTAAATTAATGGCACCTCCTGCACTAACTAGCCGCCTCTAAAACCTGCACGACAAGCCCTGCGTGCACCTCGTAGCCAAGGTGTACCTTTGGCTTAAAACTCCAATAATTTAACTAATATAATTCAGAAGACCACTGCCGCAATGCATATTCAAGAAGTGCAACGTAAGCTATTTTGTTGCAATCCCCCCTTTGAGGACTAAGGGACATGTGTAAGACCAGCTGCAGACAACTCGAGAGTAATACATCAAAAATTAGGTTTCAAAAGTCCCCGGCACGCGTGAATACATACAGGAAAATTTGGACACCGTTTCGTTACGATTGAAACGTTCACGCTTAAACTGCGGGCCCTGATGACGTCGCGGAAGGATTTCGGGTGCCAACATGCAAACCCAGAATGACAAAGCCCAAAATGTTGCTACACAGGAAAATATACAAACGCTGCGTTGTACCAGCCTCCAATTCAAAGTTCCGTCCAAAATTAACTCATACCCAACTACAATAAGGTGAATGCAGTTACACTTGACAGGTCAATGCACAGGAGAAGCAATTCAAAATGTCGGGGCTTGCTAGGAGATCCGCATTTCTGTCGTGTTGACTACCGACAAGAGTAAACAATAGTAGTTGTGGGCTTGACGTCCAGAGCAGAGTTGCTCTCTGCCTGCACCTGTTTCCTGCGCTGTCACGCGTGGGGGTCCTCCGACAAACGCTCCCAAATTACGCCGACCGTGCTCGAAAGGCCGGAAACCGGCTCATTCAGATTTCATCAACCTGTCAGCTCGGCGCGCCCCTAGCACGGCTCCTATAGTGCTCTACAGAACACATAAACACTCGATTGTTGAGTGGCACTACCGGCGCCACGCTTACTGGCTTTATCCCTCCATTAGTACCGCACTCCCCTCCATGTCTGTCTCCACGTGCCGTATATTGCGTAGATTTCTATTTTATGCAAGCAGCGTCGGAGAAGCCTCGTGTAAAAAACCGTTAAAGCGCAGAAAAATGAAACAAAGTTGACGGCGTTGGGAGGCTAGAATGCTAACTTCGTTCGCTTGTACTTGTATTACTGGAAAAAGATTAAAAGCGTCAGTACAAGTCACAGGATATTATTACATACGCTATAAAATGTACCAAAGATGACACATCGAGGGCAACTATTAATGATATAAAAGGCGTGCCATTTCTTCCCCGTGCCGCAGTCGTCGTGGTATCCATAGAACTTCTTTGTTCTGTGGATTACATACAACAGGGATCTTTGTTCTAAGGAACGTACACCCGGCGGCAATAGGCCGGGGAGAGCGAACGCGTGGAAAAATGCGTCGCCGGGCCATCTGACGTTGCACTTCTTGTGTCGAGACACTGCTGTGCACATGAGCGTACAACCCCCATATACGGCCCTGTCTTTTCCTTGGTTTCAAGTGACAAAGCTGATAGCATTGAGCGCCAGGCTCTGGGGCCCACTTCTTGTGCTCAACACATCTCGCTGCCGCATGCTTCAGCACGGGCGCCGAGGGTGAAGCAGGCTTCGCTCTATCTGCCTGGCTCTGACAAAAGACGCGTATTGCAACGAAATTTTGATATCTCAGTTTTAACCCTTTCGGCCTGGTTTTTTTTTTCAAGCAAAACAATGTTTTCTGTGTGTTCTCCTAAATTTTAGGGTCCCATACATAAGTCCACAAACAAGAAAATGAAGCTGAAAGTGCAAATAGAAACAGAGTTATTAATAGACGGCCATTAATTAGGACATCTGGCAGTTAAAGTTTTATGTTGAGAAAAGACATCACTTTTGCATATTTTCCTAAACCTTATGACTGCATGAACCTACAAACGAAAAATGAGCTTCGTAGTGTACGTATTTATTCGGGAATAAAGCTCAGGCCGCCATTTTTTTTTCAGCCTGAATGTTGAAGTCTCGTCTTCACCGGAGTTTCTTTTTATTTGTAGCGTTAAGCTCCAATGATATGAAACAAAATTGATTTCTATCGCAATAGGCATCATTGAAGAACCATTCTTCAGAAAACTAGCAGTTTTGGTTTCGTTCTGTATACGCTAGAGGATCTTTTAGGTGATGGCATCAATTGAAACCACCAGAGCCGAAAGAGTTAAACGCGATATCGTTTGTTTGATGGTCTCAAAGGAAAATTTTCGACTTTGTCTGTGTCAACCAATCGGACGCATATGGAAACATAATATTTACTTGCTTTATTTGTTGTTAATCCCACTACCACACCGATCTCTTGTCGCATTTTCCCCCGTCTGCACGTCTTTTAGTACGTCTGCAAGGTGAAGTCTCATTACACTTTATTGAAATATAGTGTTTCTCACCTCTATTCTTTCCCGTTTTGATGCGCACTTTTTTGGTTACTGACCTACTGCATGTTTTAAGAAAGGACGGGATGACCCATCGCACTGTCTGAGTGGCTATGGCGTTGTGCTACTGAGCCCAAGGGCACGGGTTCGATTCCAGGCCGCTGTGGCCCCTTTTCTGATGGAGGCAAAAAGCAAACACTTTCGTCTGTTCGAGGTTTCGGTGCACGTTAAAGATCCCCAGGTTGCGAAAATTAATCTGCAGGCCTACACTGCGGCGCGCCCCATCGCCTGTGTAGCGTCGGAGCGTTAAACCCTACAATCAATCAATCAATCAATCAAAACGTGATGGAAAATCTGTGGCACAATTTCGCCACCGAGACAGGCACGATAGGTTATCGGTCTTATTGGGGCAGAGCGAGCAGCGCACACTTCTTCCTCACCTTTCGCTTCCGAAGGGTGTGCGAGCGAGCTATGTTAGTAAAGACCGTGACCCCTATCACCAAACGCTGAATGTGATCAATGTTGCCGCCTGAAGTGAAGAAAAAGATAGGATAACGGGCGTGGTTGGACGCGCACGCGCACATTGATGTCTCGACACCAGGAGCGCAACGTCAGATAGCGCCGCGATTCATTTGGACACGCGCCCGCGTGAACCAGCTTATTTTGCCACAAGGTATAGTACATAATGTTTGCCGTTCTCGTCTCAACCGGCAGGATAACTGGGCAGCACATAAGGAGGCTTAGAAAGAAATACTACACGTTATTTGTGGGAATTAATTTCTTTGTGCTTTAACAGTAGAGCCCGTAGGTTAACACTGCGCTACGCCACACGTTTCCAGTGGTGAGGAAAAAGCTATAGAGACGTACATTCTGCGCGGGAATAATGAACGTGACGGCATGTGTGCATCACAGGTACGCACAAGCTGTGCGTAACTGTTCCGGGGATGCTTGTGGTGTTGCGCTTCTACCCCGGAAAGGCTCTGTCGTTCTCCACCGGTCTGCTTTTAAAGCAAAGCTTCACTACTTTCGTCCAGTGATTTCGTGGAGTATGCGCAAATAACCTTTGAGTGGAGACACACACCCGGCGACACACTCCTCGAAGCGCATTGCGTGATTCGCCGGGCCCACTGTTGGCGCCTGCGGGCGCCGACAGCGGTCGCCACCACCGCTGCGGCCTAGGCAGCCAACCACCCCCGCAGCCTCCCATGCTTGCGGCGCTGGGTCGTTTCGGGCAACGTGACTGGTCTCGCGCCCGGTGAAGAGGAACGGTGCGTTCGCCATGAAGGAACCCCGCGTTCGCCTCAGCGAACGCCACGTTCGCCCGGCCTCCTTCTGTGAGCGTTGCACGGAACCGAACGGCTGTGAGACGTGGTCGGCAATACAGCTAAATCAAAGATTACCCAAGTGAAACCAAGACTCAACGAGAAAAAGCCAAGCTGTTGCTTTGCATATCCAAGTTTAGCGGAGCTAAGCCGCAGCCATTTTTTTAAGTATTAGGCGTCAACAAGACAAAGGAAACTAAAGTGGCAAAAGAGTTGCGAAAACGGTGCAACAGCAAAGAGGTACTTGATAAGAATCGCGATGCTTTTGCCTTCAGGGCACATAGGCAGACTTATTTCTGGTGTGTTCCAATAAACAATGAATAGCTTACTCACACATCAGCTCCTATTGGTGTACACCCTTTTTATCCAGTGAATATTTGCATATATTACCATGCGTGAATGAGCAAATATCTATAGGAGTTGTCGCGGAGGTGCCCATTCCCTCCTATCAGATTGCTGTGGCTTTCTCGCGACAACTTCATAGTTTCATCCCGAATAAATAGCTACAGCTCCCTACCAGCTTGTCAGACTCAGAAATCGCCCTAATCGTTCACCTGCGTCCTTTCGCTAAAAGCGGCCATTAACAACGCTCATACCTCCCCATCAGTGGGACTACCAAACTGTGTGTGGCGTGTGTGCGACCGATGCTACAACTCCGCCCCTGATACCCACTGTGCAGAGTTGTCAACTTAAAACATAAGCTCCCTGTCTCACTTAATTAACTTGAATTAGCTAGATAAGAGCGAGTAATAGTTTAAATTATCGTGGCATGATCTGCTGGCTCTTTGAAACTGTCCGCCGAAGTAGACAGAAGTAAGGTTTGGAGGGTTGATGGGTCCCGCACCCCCTTCGCTCATCGATTCCAGAGAGGCATTTTCGAAGGCTCCGACGCGGGCGTACTGACTGGCGATCTTAGCACCGATGTTGTATTGCGAATTTGGCAAGCATGTTGTCGATTTTTTATTGAGTTTCTGATTGAGGGTCTCACTGAGTTCCTGTCCGAATTTCAGGAGCATATTTTTAGTGACATATTGAACAGGACTATCAGGTCCGAAGGCTGCGGTTTGAGTTCGAGGTTGCGACTCCGTGGCCGGCGTTTCAGTGGAGAAGAGCTGGCTCGGACTGTATATAAACTGTTTTGAAAAGTATATGAGCGACTTTTTTAATTTTTTCAAGTGAAAGCCTATGTTTTCTAAGTTATACTCTGTAATTGGGTGAAATTTTATTGTGGTGTTACTAGGTGAATTCTGCGGTATTATATTTGAACATTGTTACTAAATACTCTGTTTGTCAACTCTGGTTAGTTACAGAGGCCCTTGTCAGGCTGTAAAGCCTATAGCCTCCGCTCCCGTTCCTGTAACGACTCAGGACAAATAAATTCTTTGTTGCCGTTCTTCTTCTTTTTCTTCTTCTT
This sequence comes from Haemaphysalis longicornis, assembly GCA_013339765.2. Taxonomy (NCBI): domain Eukaryota; kingdom Metazoa; phylum Arthropoda; class Arachnida; order Ixodida; family Ixodidae; genus Haemaphysalis; species Haemaphysalis longicornis. The sequence continues at coordinate 136,402,650 of CM023450.1, forward strand.
CCTCCTCCCTCCTTCTCTTCTTCTTCTTCTTCTTTCTCTTCTTCTTCTTCTTCTTCTTCTTCTTCTTCTTCTTTTCTTCTTCTTCTTCTTCTTCTACATCGTGCCTCCGGAGTTCTACATCGCGCCTCCAAGACTACTGTGACCACTGGGTCGGTGCTGTTGGTATCTCGGAGGGGGGGCGCGTGCGTCCTGCGGTATTACGGACATGGGCGGGATTAGATCATGCCTGATTCCTTAACCAGACCGCTGGTAAGCCTGACGAACTTATCCGCCTGGCAGCGGAACTGTCGAGGGTTTCGGCGCAAGAGAGCGAACCTCGAAGATGACATCAAACTTTACCACTCGGCCGCCTTTCCTGATGTAATTTTCCTCCAAGAAGCTGGCGCTTTTGCCATGCTCCAAAATTACAAATCCTTCTCCGACTTGGAGGAGGACACAGCCGGAGCATCTTCCAAATTGAAACCGGCCGTAACCACCGTCGTTATGCGCAACCTCACGGCGATTCACCACGAGACCTTTGCTGATGCGGCGTCGGCGGTTCATGTCCTTGTAGAGTTAACTCCAACCCGAAAAAGGGACACCGCACGAATGTTTGTCTTCGACGTATAGAGGCCGCGTAATAATATTTCAAACTTCGGCAAATATATTTCCAAATTCATCAATGGGAGGCTCTTAGCCTTTTATTCAAAACTATCGAAATCTCCCGTGGTCCCGTTCTACTCATTGTGGGCGACTTTATGGCCCTACATACCGTGTGAGGATACAAACGGGATACCGTTGAAGGTCATCATGTTTGCCTAGATGCTCAACAGGAAGGTCTCAGCCTTGTAACAGACCCACTGTACCAACCCGTATCGGAAATAGTGTGACTGGAGACACGATGCCTGAACTACGCTTCACTAAAACTACGCGGAGAGAGGCCACGTGGCTTAACACGCAAAAAAATCTTGGCAGCGACCGCCCCATCGTGGCCAGCACAAGGGTTTCCAGCGGCATTGCGCGTAAATCTGGGAAACAGCTTCAACTGGTCGACTGGGACGCGTTCCGATAAATTCGTGCAGCAAAATTGACCCAGGAGGGACGAAGATAGTCGATATTGAGACATGAGCTGAGCAACTACGTCGCAATGGTGACACAGACGCCAAATGTGTACCCGCAGACGCAGACCCGTGTCAAGCAGACGCACGGCTTCTTCAGCATATTGGAGGCCGAGAACAGTCTGCGACAGCGACTCCACAAATATAAATCAAATAGCAACTCACGTCGTCGGCTTGCCCGGCTTGAAAGCTAAACAAAGACTTTACTCAGCAACTCTTACGACAAAATTGCCACATGGCTTGTGATTGCATGAAGAGAGAGATCGGGCCGGCTAAGACTTGGCGGGTCATGCGTTGTCTGATAGGCCCTGACAAAAGTAAGACCACGCACTGACACGATCTAAACGCTTCCATTCACAAATTTACAGAACCAACAAGCAAACTTCTCCTGGCCCCTCAGGACTGTTACATGGCCCCTTCGGCAACCAAACGCTTCCCCCTTACTCGAGCAGCGACAACACCTCCCTCCACAGCCCCATCACCAAGCGAGGTAGGCGATGTTATTGCGGACCCCCGGAACGGCTGATCGCCGGGTCCGGACGGCATAACAAATTAAATACTGCGCAACTTAGATGACGACTCCATCGAGAGTCTCGAGCACTAGTTTAGCGTGTGCTGGGACAGGGGCCACATCTCCGCTCAATAAAAAACGGCCGATTCACCGCTATCCCTAAACCCGGCAAAAAGCTAAAATTGAAAACCTTCGTCCAATTTTTCGAACCTGGTGTGCTGCAAAACTCCTAAAACTTGTCATCCTAAACAGGATCAACCCTTACCAGGAAGAAAATTCTCTATACCCGCACTCCATGATTGGCTTCCGCCCCAAACTCTCGAGACAGGATGTCATGCCCCTACTCAAACACAACGTTATGCACTGAACGCGCTTTTAGTCAACAGATACCCGTACCATCCCCGGTCTCCGCCTTGTTAAAGCCTTCGATAACGTCAAACAATCGCAATCCTACATAAGCTCAACAGCCTGGGGATCGGAAAGAGGGTGTTTTTTCTCACCGATCGAACAGCAACTATCACGATTTCCTAACCTAAATCAGACTAAATTCAACTAGGCAGTATGGGAGCCCCACAGGGCTTGGTTCGTTCCTCCTTACTTTTTAACGTTGCTATATTCGGTCTACCCAATCTCCTCAATAGCATAGAAGAGCTCCAGCATAGCCTTTGCGCAGACGATATAACACTGTGGGTTTGCGGCAATAGTGATGGTCACACTGAGGACACTCTCTAGCAAGCCATAAACACAGCCGAAAGGCATATACTTTCATTCCCTCTTTAGTCCAAATTCACCCCCTCCCCCAGGGTTCGTACCGCATTTCCATCGCATCTAGTATTCGCGTGCTGGGACAACAAATACGTACCAGTGAACGGGCATAAATCCGGAACCTTGCTAGGCCTCGGAAAAAGTGTGCACCAGACAACTAGGCTAATATGTAGGATAGCTAGCCGCAACCACAAAATGAAAGCAGCTAATCTTCTACGCATCGTGCCGGCCTTTGCGGTAAGCCCGGTGACTTCCGCCACTCTATAGCCCCGCCTACAGCGGGCAGAGGCAATTAAAACATATGCTCTGCTACGCAGAGCCTACAAGCGGGCCATCTGTCTGCAACCAAATACGTCCGCCGTGCAATTTGAGGTCCAGGAAATTACAACTAGTTAGGATGAGCTGATGGAGGCTCAACGGCTAGCGCAACTACGACAGCTGAACTACAGAACAACGATGCGCCACATACTCGACTCGCCGGGTATTGCTCATCCCAAAGCGCGCGTACTAGTTTTGCAATCCCGTCAACGATAGAGGAAGACCTTTACACCTTTCCGATCCCGCGTAACATGTATCCTATACATAATAAGGAGCGGTGAGTGGCCAGAGCTCGTGTCCTGCAAAGACGTTATGGGAAACCCGAGAACGTTGCCCACGCAGACGCTCGGTAAAGCCGCTCTAGGCTTCACCGACCGAGTGGACGGCACCTCCCATACGGACCTAGTTTCCGTTTGGGACGGGGAAGGGAGAGGCTATTGTCATGCAGTGACATTACAAGTCATTATCGTTCAGTCCGGGTCAGCTACCCACCGCCGCACCTATCCCTCAGTAAGCGGCAATCGGTGGATTTTGAACTCCTACAGATCCACTTTACTCCAATCCCCTCGTGTGCTAGCCATTGATACCCAAGGCGCTACTCACCCGATAGTCATAGATGTCAGGAACGAGCGGACCCAGCACGCATATTATGGCAATGTCCGCAGGCGATCACGAATGGCCGCGCAATCACTAACAGTAAGCAGTGGGAGACCGTGCCGCCCAGCCCCCGCCCGGAAGATCCACTCTGAACCGTTTAGCTGGCTAAAGACGCTGCCAAAGCACAAGCGCTCACGGTCGACAAATAAGCATCCGAGCTGCCAAACTGAATAAAGTTTATTGTCCCCCTCTTGAAATCTAGGCGCTGCCCTTCGTAGTGCAGGAAGGCTCCGATAGCTCTACTTCATTTTTTATATGTGGCTTGAATGAGCAATCTTAAGGACACTGCCAGCTTGCAGCACGCCGTACTTGCCTTTCTAACTTTTTGTTCGGTTTATTTCGCTTGTGCCAATGTTATGCCATTGCCGCTGCGCACTACTCCTATTTCTATAATAATGCCCGCCATTTCAATTTCCCCATCGTTCTACGTTTCCAATGTTCTTTGTTTTCCCGTGTTCTGGGTTTGACGGTTAACAGAAGCAGCCATTATTTTCATTTTGACAGATCAAAACTGCTTTAGACAGGTCGACTTCCATGTATAACAAAGACACACCGCAGCTTAAAATTTCTGCGAGATGTCTTTCTCTAGTTTAATCATAGCAGCAACGTTATCATTCCCTGTATAGGAAAAGCAGCACATACTACAAAAGGAAAGCGGCTCCGTCAAAAAGCAAGCATAAAAGTGAATTTTATCATGTGATCCAAAAAGTAGTTCCCTCAAGAAGAGGAACACAACGGGGACATGGAACCGGCTACGCCTACCGACAATGGCAACACGCAGAGACTATCAGACGACCAATGCTTGTTTGCTGCGTCGGATTCCTGCCGACAGGCTCAGGCAGGGCGCTGAATGGACGGAATAAGAAAAGCAGTGCCTAAAATGCCAGTTGGAATGAAACGTCCTATATACAAAGTGCGTCCCCAGTACCGGGAAAAAGAATAAATACGAAATCAAGTTCGAAAACAAGGCCTCCCACGATCGAAATCGAAATCGATGGACGCGGTCGACGTTTGTGTGAGTCTACCTGGGGCTAAAGGTCGTGTTTCCATAAAAAGTAGCTGTTTTTAGAAACTTCAAACCGAGGCGCATTGCGGCTAGTCATACAGGTAGTGTAAGCCGGTCACGGGGAAAATATCATTGGTCACAACCGCGAGGTGGCCTTCGCAATAATATCTAAGCCTATCGTTAGGAGCATCTGTTGAAAAAGGGCAGTCTACTGCCATCAACTATATTTAATGCATGGTAACGAGATCGCCATGAAGCATTAGTTTATTTTACTCCAGCCCTTGTAGTTAGGATTAACACCAAAAGGGTTAGTGGAAATCAGATAGGCTTGCCGAGAGCTAGAAAACTTTTCTGCTTCGAGTACGCATGAACGCTCGACATGGGCGAGGAAAATGACTCGTGCGAAAACGCGTCGCCCTCCGTACACGGGTTTGGCTCTAACACTGCCCACATGCACTACATTGGTGCCTGGGGTCGCTTACTCAGCGGTTTTGGAGACGAAACAAATTCGCTGGATCGGGGTTTTGTTTACCATGGAAACGAGTGTAGCGCTATTTTACCGCCCCATTGCGATTAAGCTCGGTAGCTTCTTTATAATGTCTCTCAAATTTGCCAGCCCGCCTTCTAGTTAACGCAAATATCCGTGGGTCACCTGTTATTGTACCATTCAGAGTGGCAGCCACAAGAGGGCACTGCATGCCCGCGAAGTAACAGCGCGGGAGGCGTATTAAAATATTCAGGCGGCCCATACCCCAATTCGCAGCCGATGGGCACATTTCGCTGGTACATACCCGCGTTCACTGTCAATGCAAATTTCGATTATAAGCGGCTAGCTCTACGAAACTAACACCCTTTTGATGATAGCTATGCGCAGCCAATAGAAATTTTCAGGCATGTAATAGGTGCGCGGGTCTGTGCGCTTCGCTGTTTTGCGCCAACTGAGCTAACTACAATGTTAATGATGCTGCAACATTAAAAATACCAATCTTCTCATTTAGAGGTTTCAAGCGCAAAAAACACCCGCGGGCAACGATTGGGGCCGTAAGGGCTCCAGAATACCACCACGCTATCCTTTACATCATGTACACTTGCTTATACTCGTTATCCCTTCTTTTTCCGCGTATTTTAGCCAATGTACGCTCGTAATTCATGATTTGACTAAGTATTGGAAGTATATAGCCTCAATTGTTGTTCAATGGTCGGCAAAAAAAAAACAAGAAAGCATTTGCCCTTGGCAGCCGCCGCAATAACAAACGCAATATCGTCCCATTTGTTCGGATGCATTGTCATACTACATGAGCGCCCAAAGCGTATGCTTAACAATTTCGTGTACTAATAATTTTTCTCGTTCACTCCCACTTCGCGAGGGTAACCCATGCTGATCTATGTGCCTGTGCGTCGCCGTAGATGAGCTGAGTTACTGAGCGATTTTATTGTAATTACTCTTTGAACACACTTTTCTAGCTAAAGTTTGCGTAAAGTTACAGAAGAAAAATGAGCATTGCCGATGCAATCCCAAGAGTTTTCTTGTGGGGTAATTAGACAATGTTTCCTATTCCCGTCAGTGTCATTTTACCGTAAATACGCCCATTGTTGGCCTAAAACATTTATTTTATATGTAACTCCCAGTCCTTCAAAAAAAAAGCATTGAAGGACTCTGACATTGCCTAACGCGTCGCGCGCTTTTCAATGGGAAGGGTAGGGACGCTTAGTGCAGGCTCTCTTTCGCTATGTGGCGTGCGCCGTCAGACATCTCGCCTTACGTCGCTGCTCGCGAGTCGCGAACGCTGCACCCCTGCACCCACTTTTACGACGAGTGTCTGTCAGCTTGCCTGTTGGGTTTCAAGAACCGTTTCGCTCTCATCTTAGCCGCGACGGGGCGATAGTTTTGGGCGCACTGGGGACCTCGTTCAACGTGTCCTCCCATCGTACTTGCTGCATTTTTTCAACGATAACTGGCGAAGGCGGAACTGAAATAGTGTAAGAACATATTAATTGTCGGGTAGACAAATAGCGAACAGAAAAGCGATATTGTCGGATGGTGCAGCCTATATTTTACTGCTGTTTTTCGCTCTGGAGGATTTAGGGAAGAAAAAATTGCATGCACATTTTTTGTTCAGGCGCTCACTTCTACCCTTACTTTCCAAAAATATCACGTGCTCGTCGATTTCAGAAGGTTGAAGAAAACAAAGGGAGAAGCATCAGAGGGTCCCGCCACGCTGTCCGGGCGCTTCTACAGTACACCTTTCATTTTTAAAAGCGCGTATCAATGCCGAGGGCGAATAGCGGGGACAAAACAAGACCGAAATGCGTAGGGGACCGACGGGGGATGCCCCACTCAGAAAATTTCGGGGCCTGGGATCCAAGTTTATAAGCGCGCAAAGCTGGCATTAGCCTGCGGCAGCCCACGTAATTTTGCTCGGAGGCAAAGGCGGTTTTATCAGCGACGGACCAAGACAGACAGGCATGGTGAAAAAGAAGAAGGCGTAGGAGCGCACGCTTCGCGAAACGCTAAAAAACATTCATTATTTTGCATAGGTTTTGAGAAGCGGCGCTGGCCGGCGGACATGAAAGCACGCAGGGAAGGCTACGGAGCGGGGAAAGGGTAGGAGAGAGCAACAGGAGAGTGGCTGTTTGGCCATTTTTCGCTCACGCGTTAGGCAACGATTCTACAGGCGGCGTTGATAAACTGAAGTTTCTGTCTAAACTGTAAGTGTTAAAAAATACTCCCCGAGGACATTTCTTTTCGTTTCTGATAATGCTTCCGTAGTTGTTCGGATCGTAATTCGTATCCACACTAATGGTAATCAAAGGCTTTCAGCAGTACACGAGCCCACTTGAGGTTCTTGAATGGAAACGCCTAGACACTTAAAGCACAAATCCTTCAAATGATCCGAAGTTGTCATCACTGGCGATCGTTTACAGACTGTGTCCTGGCAAAGCGCGAATAATAGGCGCTCGACCACTAGGGCTTTGAGAACCAGGACAAAACTCCAGAGTTTTGTAAACGATTACTATTTCTTTTATAATTCGAAAAAGTGCCTATCAACATTTGGAGGGCCATTATTGATGAGTAGAACTGGCGTAACAACCGGGCAGTAAAACTACAATGCTTCAAATTCAGCGTGGTTTTTCGTGGTGGTAATTCCACAAAGAGACATGGTAATTTGTGTTTTCATGAGGCCGCTTTTTAATGGCTCTGGATAATAATGCAACAAGAATTTGGACCGATATGCAAAAGGTAGTGACCGGTCCACTTACAGAAATGCGTTAATGCATTTCAAAGCAAGGCAAATCGGTGGAAAGAAGAGTATATAAAATATGTAACCACCTTAAACTATGCAAGTTGATTGTACAAGTGAAACATTTTACACGTCATGAAAAACGTCCTTGCAAGTTTGGTTTCAATGGATAGCACATTTCATAAATTCACACGAAAGAACTCAATCAACCATTCACCATACACATTTTTACAAACAGAAAGGTCAAAATTTCCATTTGTAGCCTGTCTCGTCGTACGAGCCGGCAAAGATAACAGGTTTGAGGGCAGGGGGGAGTTAGAATTTAGTGTGCTATTTACCAAAACGGTGATTTTGTAGTCGCTGAGAGATGTAAACGAGACCACTCGAAATTCCACAAATAATGCGCTACTTGGGTCATCAAAGAGATAATGTTTTTTTTCTTAACGCTCGTTTTTGTATAGTTGAATGCGAGTTAAATAGCTCGCATATGTTACCTACACGTTTCACTACATTGATTTATATTGCAGTGTTATAATGCGAAATGCAGACAGCGGAGAATGGTAAGTGCAGTGGTAAATGGTAAGTGATAAGCGAGTAAATGCTCGCATATGTTACCCCCCGTTTCCTTGCAGTAACTCGCTGTGTAATAATGAGAAATATTACAGCTGAGAATGGTAAGTGGTAAATGGTAAGTGGAGACGGGTACGTCGTAAGCTAGTTAAATAGCTCGCATATCTTGCTCCAACGTTTCTTATAGTAACTTAATGGCAATGTAATAATGTGAAATATAGACAGCTGAGAGTGGTGAGTGGTAAATGGTAAGCGGAGACGAGGCGCTAAGCTAGTTTAGCTCGCAACTTGCTCCAACGTTTCTTATAGTAACTTATATGGCAATGTAATATGAGAAATATGCAGCTGAGAAGGTAAGTGGTAAAGGTAACAGACGTCGTCGTAAGCTATTAAATAGCTGCATATCTTGGCATCAACGCCTTATAGTAATAATGGCAATGTAATAATGAAATATAACAGCTGAATGGTGTTGGTTGTAAGCGGAGGTACTCTAGCAGTTAAATAGCTCGCATATTTCCTCCACGTTTCACTTAATATTATATGGCAATGTAATAATGGAAATAGACAGCTGAGAATGGTACAGTGGTAAATGGTAAGTCGGAACGGTAGTCCAGCTAGTTAAATGCTCGCATATCTTGCTCCAACGTTTCCTTAAGTAACTTATATGGCAATGTAATAATGAGAAATATAGACAGCTGAGATGGTAGTGGTAAATGGTAAGCGGAGACGGGTACGTCGTAAGCTAGTTAAATAGCTGCATATCTTGCTCCAACGTTTCCTATAGTAACTTATATGGCAATGTAATAATGAGAAATATAGACAGCTGATAATGGTAAGTGGTAAATGGTAAGCGGAGACGGTACGTCGTAAGCTAGTTAAATAGCTCGCATATCTGCTCCAACGTTTCCTTATAGTAACTTATATGGCAATGTGATAATGAGAAATATAGACAGCTGAGAATGGTAAGTGGTAAATGGTAAGCGGAGACGGGTACTCGTAAGCTAGTTAAATAGCTCGCATATCTTGCTCCAACGTTTCCTTATAGTAACTTATATGGCAATGTAATAATGAGAAATATAGACAGCTGAGAATGGTAAGTGGTAAATGGTAAGCGGAGACGGGTACGTCGTAAGCTAGTTAAATAGCTCGCATATCTTGCTCCAACGTTTCCTTATAGTAACTTATTGGCAATGTAATAATGAGAAATATAGACAGCTGAGAATGGTAAGTGGTAAATGGTAAGCGGAGACGGGTACGTCGTAAGCTAGTTAAATAGCTCGCATATCTTGCTCCAACGTTTCCTTATAGTAACTTATATGGCAATGTAATAATGAGAAATATAGACAGCTGAGAATGGTAAGTGGTAAATGGTAAGCGGAGACGGGTACGTCGTAAGCTAGTTAAATAGCTCGCATATCTTGCTCCACGTTTCCTTATAGTAACTTATATGGCAAGTAATAATGAGAAATATAGACAGCTGAGAATGGTAAGTGGTAAATGGTAAGCGGAGACGGGTACGTCGTAAGCTAGTTAAATAGCTCGCATATCTTGCTCCAACGTTTCCTTATAGTAACTTATATGGCAATGTAATAATGAGAAATATAGACAGCTGAGAATGGTAAGTGGTAAATGGTAAGCGGAGACGGGTACGTCGTAAGCTAGTTAAATAGCTCGCATATCTTGCTCCAACGTTTCCTTATAGTAACTTATATGGCAATGTAATAATGAGAAATATAGACAGCTGAGAATGGTAAGTGGTAAATGGTAAGCGGAGACGGGTACGTCGTAAGCTAGTTAATAGCTTGCATATCTTGCTCCAACGTTTCCTTATAGTAACTTATATGGCAATGTAATAATGAGAAATATAGACAGCTGAGGAATGGTAAGTGGTAAATGATAAGCGGAGACGGGCACGTCGTAAGCTAGTTAAATAGCTCGCATATCTTGCTCCAACGTTTCCTTATAGTAACTTATATGGCAATGTATTAATGAGAAATATAGACAGCGGAGAATGGTAAGTGGAATGGTAAATGGTAAGTGTTAAGCGTAGAATGGAACTGGTAAGCGAGTTAAAATAGCTCGCACATGTTACACTCACTTTTCTTACAGGAAGTTATATGGCATTGTAACAATGAGCAATATAGAAAGCTGATAATGGTACGTGGAAAGTGCTGACAGGCCTTCATTAGTGTGTAGCAACCAAAAGCAAGTTTCCTACGTACGCTATCAATTTGCGTCCATCCAGGGCAGGTGTTGACCAAACATAACTCCTAAGTAATTATTAGAAGACACGTTTTCAATTCTACGATTTACTGAAGCTACTATAAATGTGCCAAAATGGAGGTGTTTTGATCTGGAATTAAAAATTACGATTTTATTTATGAGTATTATTAGTTAATTTTTATGCTAAAATCACTATGAAAGGCCTGATAAATCCGCCATGGTGTTATTTTGAAATGTTGGAACGACTTCACCAATTGAAACTAAAACAGTGTCGTCTGCGTACATTAAAACTTCTAAAGAAACAACAGACCGAGGAAGGTCATTTATGAAAATAGAAAAAGATTGGCCCCAACACCGAGGGTGTAGGAACAAATGGTCCCAGAACAAATGGTCCCGGACAAATAGCCCGGGAACTTATGGTCCCGGAACAAATGGTCCCAACTTTGAAGTAGGAACAAATGGTCCCGAAACTTATGGTCCCGGAACTTATGGTCCCGGAACTTATGGCCCCGAAACAAATGGTCCCAGGCACCTGTTCAGGCAAAATGATTCTATAAAACCCCGCGTGGGTTCTGTTTCAAATTTGTTTTATTTTGCCGGAGTGCAGTTTCTAATTCGTAGGTTTCTTTATTTTGGTTTTCTTTTTTTTTTAGACTTCGCTAAACCTGTTAGCTCAATTTGGGCGGTTAGAACGATTAAACGCGGTATTTATGCCAACCACGCATTTTTGTGAAAGCGCAGGGCATACATTACACGATTGGCCCATTTCGGAGTTTTTGTGTGTGTATTTTATCCGGCCTTTTTATTTTAGTCGTCGCATTTTTTATACGTTCAAGACGAACATTCTTATTTATTACTTCCCCTCTCTTTCAGTATTTCATTTTTGTAATATTTTCCTTTTTTCGGTTTTCCACGTTTTGATTGTTTGTGAGTCCGGCCGTGTTCCAGGAAGCCGCACGTGTCGCGAGACGCCGCTAGTAAGCCAGGGGGTGACAGGCACAGTGTCGAGACATGCGGACGTCTGGTCTGATAGCAAACATCAGCTGAGGCGCTGGTCAAGCAAGGCTGTCACGACGGTCAGCACTGTTAAGTTCGTGCTTCTCATTTAATTAATAAAAGCCGCCAGTGGCTCATGTATTGGCGTCGCCTCCGCTTCTAGCTGTACGCTCAGTTCCTTTCATGCAGCTGCAAAGACGCGAAGTTGGGGGTCGCGGATTGCATGCTTTGTGCTCCTTCCTCTTTTGTGTGGCAAAAGACTGGGGTGCTGAGCCCTAGTTCCTCTGTTGGTATGCGGCCATTCGGTGACGAGCTGACGGGAAGCGAAAGGGTGCCGTCTCTAGTTTTTGGCGATTTGCGAAGCCGGCGTCGGCGCTGTTCGTTGATGGTCATTCGCCTTAGGAATTCGCATCGGGTTGAAGGAGCTCTTCTGGGTAGTCCGGCGGGCGGCGGCGTCCCTTAGTCTGGGAAGGGATTAGCCACGACTCCTTCACTGTGCCCGCGCCCGCGGCGACAAATAAAGGGCGGTAAGGCGACGACACCGTAAGGTGTTAGCCGCGCGAAGACCGCTCTAAACGTTGGGCTTTGGCTTTTGAGGAGATGCCGCCCGTCAGCAAAGTATTGCCTATTTTTTGGAGAAAAACTAGTTTCTACACTGCAAGCTGTAAAATTATCGAGATGCAAAATCTTGATTAGTGTTGCTTCGCTTGATTGGAACTGCAGATATCGAAGCATTTCAGGTGGTGAGCACAGTAACTCAGCTTAGCCAACCCAATAAACCCTCATCGAGTAAAGTTCCCTTTTGAAATAGCGACAAAACGGCGAGCGCAATGCACCAGTACAGCTCTATGTTGACTGGCGGTCAACAGTAGCGTCCCACTCACATTTTTGATATTTTACATAACGTACATAATACCGTCACTGTGAATAGGCTCAACGCACTGGATGAAGTCAGACTCACTTATCAAGCATTAACGAAATTTTGTGTTCTGGCGAGTATTGCACGTCAGCCATGTTAATTTAAACAGTTGTGTTGCTCCACTTCATAAGAAAACTGCATTCACGAAGAAAATTACAGTAGCCCGTTATTGTATTCACTTTAAACACCGGCCGAGGGCGGCCCAGTACACGCAGATTTTTGATTGAAAGGTTCACCACTGGTTTGCCTGGCACTCGGAATAACAAAAAAGTACGAACAAAGCAAGCACGGGAGACCGTACACGTGCGACAAAAAAAGTTTGTATGCAGCATTGAGCGCAAAGCAAATTCAGCATTAGCAAATATACTGTGTACGAGCAGATTCAAAATACAGTGTGCACAGATACAAGCATAATTACAAATACATTGACCCCCCTCCTTACCTCATGCAGGCGCTAAGGCGCAGCAGTGGTGGGACCATTTCTTCCTACGTTGAAGTTGGGACCATTTGTTCCGGGACCATTAGTTCCGGGACCATAAGTTCCGGGGCCATTTGTTCCGGGACCATTTGTTCCGGGACCATTTATTCCGCGACCACAACACCGACCCTTGAGGTACTCCACACGCGAAAGCTTTATACCCAGAATGAGAATTACCAATTACTACTTTCTGTTGAATGGATGACAAACAGCTTTAAAAGAACTTGTTTGAGCCAGTCACGAATCCGTATGTTTTTAACTTCTTCAACGAAACTGTATCACGAACCGTATCAAATGCTTAACTGATACATACAAATATTCTTACAACAATTTTGTTGTAATGAAGGGCGAATATAAGGATGTAGGTTAGGGACAGAATGGCTGTGGTTGCAGACCTATGTGTAACTAAACCATTCATTGACGACCGATTATTTGGTTGGCTCGAAGAAATAGATTGCCTGAGGTCAGAGAAGCTTTTCAAAATATAGCATTATTATGTTTAATGTGGATATCGGTCCGTAAGTACAGGGTTCATTTGGATCCTGTAATGATGACAGCGCCGATGAACCCCGTCTTGACGGTGACCCCCTCCCTTCTCATGGCCTTGTTGTGTCTCCCCATCCGGTGGCGGAATGTTGGGGCGGCCTCCGCCGACTCCAGCGAGTAGCAACCCTTTGTATAGGCCTCGCCGGCGGCTTTTACGCGGCGTCGGGGAAGGCTTTCCTGTCCTCCTGACCTTCAAGGACGGCCAGGGGGGGACCGGAGGTCAAAACCCTTATTGGCATGTGCGCTGCTGTGGGGAGGCGGCATTGCTTGCGCCCTGCTCGCGCATGCTTCAACGAGTTTGTCGAGAGCTGCGACTGCGAGCGGTCGCACGAATACTCGCTCCCGTGGCGGTTTCTGGGCGCCAGGACCCCACGCACCTTTAAGCCAACAGTGCGGCGTTTTGGCACCTTTTTGGCCTCCGGGCCCTATCCAGGGATCGCGCCACGATACCCCTTGTGCGCTGCGGCGCCTTTCAATTGTAATTCACTTTTCGTTTTGTCTTGTGCTATGTTTCGTCGTCTGCTGTAAACAAGTGTAAATAGACTTCTTTTTCTTCGTATTCTACTGCCCTCGTCTCGTCATCGGGTCCTTCACCACCCTCCGCGACGACACTACTCACCTTCTTCAAAGAACCTAACTTTACTTATCCCCTGAGTTAAAAATCAGTACGACCTTCACGATATTTAGTATATTTGGGTAAGTGCGCTATTTCAAGGCATGGTTAAAAATTTTGCACCGTGGGGTGCAGAGCACATCAATGTTGCATTTTAAAGCATTTGCACGGATATCATCATGGCCAATTGTTTTGTTAATTGCCAATCCTATAACCACTGAAAACATTTCATGTGTTATGTTGCGAATGTGAAAGCCTTAATTTACCTTTCCTAGTAAACCTGAATTAACAAGTGAGGGTAGAGAGAAGATCGTCAGGCAAGTACCAATATTAGTGAAATACTGTTCAAGTTATTTGCTATGTCTGCCTGGACATGATCACGGAAAATACATTTTACTTGACCTACACGTCTTACAGCTGTTATGGTTTTCCACAGGAGCTTAGAGTTGTCCTTCTGCTCCGCTATATGTTTTGTGTAAAACTGCTTTTTTGCTTTGCTCATAATTTCAATCGGACCTATTTCTATAGTATTTGTATTGACAGTGATGAAAAGTTCTTTGTTTTATCTTGTTTCCACCTACGTACTAGGTATCTTTTCCCTTCAGTATTACGAGTGTGACCTCAGTCACCCAGGGGCGAACCCTCATGATTGTAGTATCGACGCAATAACTTCCGCGTAGGAACTGCTAACTGTATTTATATACAACAAGAAACTTGTCAGATTTTACGTGAACGTCGGTATTATGTAGAGTTTCGAAATTAATCAATTTAAGAACGCTACTAACATGTCCGTAATGAACCCGATTCACTCGATCTGAAAGTTTTTCGGAAGGCAGATATAAGTACGTCCTAGGCAAGAACATAATGGGATTGTGGTCAGGAAGCGCAACCTTATAGACTTCTTCCCCCACAATGATTTCAGTGGGGCACAGCCTATGGTAAATTAGTGTAAAAAAATTCGCTCACTCGCCTGTGGGAGCACTGATGACATTTTTATGCTATTTGATTGCAGAAAAAATACATAGTCTGGACTTGAAGCAGTAATAAATTAACGTTAAAATCCTCGAATAAGATTAGAAGAGTGCTGCAAGACATACGACGATCCAATATAGCTTGCATTCGCGAGATAAAGTAATTGAAACTAGTGTTTGGTGGTCGCTAAACTACATAATTCTTAACATCAAGTTTGAGGTGAGCGAAAGGAGATTCAACAGCATGTTTACTACATGCGACGTCCCTCAGGCAATCATGTCACGCATTGCGCAAAAAATGTGTGATGGCGACACACGTCACGCGACGGTGCTTTTGGTGCTAGTCAAGAGCCATGCTAGGAAAAGAGGATTTGTGAAAAACGCTCAGGCAGCAAGGGATCTCACGACCCAATTTTACGTCATGCGTTTTGACTGCCGATGAGGATTAAGCAACAGAAAGTAAAAGAAATATACATCCGCCTTTTTATTCGTTTTATCAGACCAAACCTTAGACATGCCTTGCAGCCTTTGTACGAATGAAGCCGGTTTATGTGAATGCTCAACAAAGTGTCTAAGTTTCCTAAACATTGCCAATGATCTTTGTATGATTGGCAAAAATAATTACGTACACTTTCAGCATACTTTAATGTAAACTAGGCCAGCTATTGGTAAATTTTTAGCGTTTTTCAGGCCTTCATTGAAGCTCACTGCGGTGCTTGGAGCGCTTGATGCACTCCTTGTGGTTTGAATAGACCAGCCCGATATTTGTGTTCAATAGTGAAAGCCGCTTCTGTTGATATTAAGGTTGAACGCAGAAAAATTGCAAGCTCGTTTGCCTTCACACAAACTGGTCGGCATTAAGGCCCATTTTTCCCTCAGACAGAGCTTCTTGCGGTCGATGAGGAGTCCCGACTCAAGAAATTTAATCGGGGCACAGGACAGGGGCAGGTCTCAGGTAAAACGCAATTGCCAACACCCCGTAAGGTGGCTGAGACGCAATGGCGCGAGAAAAAGCGTCCGCGTTTTCGAAATCGTGCGAAGCAGTGGAGGAAAAAGAGTTTGAGTCTATGGAAGGTTACAGCGCATGAGCGGTTCAACCGTCCAAAGTTGGTAGAGTTAGTGCACGCTACAATTATGGTTATTAAGAGAAATTTCTGAAAAATATGTTTTTGGTCTTTTCACTCTCTCAGTCGGTAATTTTTTTAAAAATTAGCAATAGTGAGCTCCTTCACAATGTTATGATTTCTGAAATTTTAGGCGTCTAGAACCAGCTGCTTAGCTGGGAGGTAGCGTAACAAGATAGGCCTTGTCGGCCCTTCAAGGGTTTCATTTCAAAAAAATATTTTTCGCCGTTTTAGCGGCGTTGCAGGGCGAAATCATTAAAATTTTTATTATGCGTTTGTAATTGTGACTTTTAACAGCAGAATACAATTGGATACATCAAACAGTGAAGCATCTGTTTAAGAATCTTCAAAGTGCCCAATTTTCTCCGGTATGCCAATCCGCACCTTTAGTCTTGGGTATGCCAAAACCCTAAAGTAGCAACAACATTGAGCGTTTTGCTCGCGTCTGGCGGCTGTCAGCGTCTCAAAAACGTGGGAGAGCGCAATTTACCCCCCTCCCTCCTCTGCCAGAATGGCTTCTAAGCTAAAAATCGCAAATTCGTCAAATTGACTTTCTTGTTTTTAGTTTGGTCCTCCACAACGTCCGTTTCACAGTCACCGCTAGGAAACGCCGACGGCCGCCAGACCCGAGCAAAACGCTCCATGGGGTTGCCGCTTAAAACTATGTTGTAGTTCTTCTTACGGGCTACAAATATCAGCAAATGCCACTTCGATATCTCAAATGGTGAGCGAGATAATCACCAATTTGTACAAACAAAATTTCAACGTTTGTGCATTGTTCATAGCCCAATTTTCGAAAATCCCGCCTTAGTGAGCCTCTACGCCATTATACAAATATACTACAAAGGCTGTAAGTATCAAGGTCCAGCAGATTTGCCTTGGCGTTGATGAATATGCCAGTCAGTCAGTCAGTCAGTCAGTCAGTCAGTCAGTCAGTCAGTCAGTCAGTCAGTCAGTCAGTCAGTCAGTCAGTCAGTCAGTCAGTCAGTCAGTCAGTCAGTCAGTCAATTAGTCAGTCCGGCACTTAATTTTATAGGGATAGATAAGATGGGCTCCTACGGCAGGCGTGCAATTTTCGAAAATCCCACCAGATTGCGAGCGCTATACGAAAGCGAGAAAACTGAACAGCTTTCAAACTCCCCGGGGTTAAGGGGGAAGGGGTACTTTTAAAGATCCCGCTCACCTCCTTTTTTACTTGTCAGGACAAACTCGTTAAATTGGTTTTTGGATAATTTTATACGCAGCATTTGTAAGGAGATATGAATTAGATATACACACGGGAATAATTGTTATTGAGGAATAAGTAAAAACACGCAATTTGCCATAAATACCCATTCTCCGTCTTCGCTGACTGTCATGGAAAGTGTTGTAAAATAGTTCTTAGATATTTGTAGCCGGCTGGATATGTTAAAGGACCTGCTATAAAAAGCAAAAGGTATTGCATTTTGATTTTTGGAAGCTATAAAGCTCCGTGGCGACTGTTGATTTCTCATTGCGTTGGCCAGTTCAGCCAAACATGTCCTTTGGACGATTCCAACAACGAGGTACAACTGAGACTAAAAGGTATGAAATAGAGAAGACAATTCCCCAACTGGCCGCAACATTTTTACGATTTATTGTAGAGGTATTGCCGCAGAAAAGCTAGCGTTGTTATTCTCACAATGAACTAAGACCTTAAAGGTGCCAAAAGTATAGAAAAATGCGGACTTAATTCAAAATAGTAACATCGTCAATGTCGCAAAACTCCAAAATTACAGGTCCCGGTAGCCTACTCTCCGTTGTGTACAAGCTATTTACAGTAGTCAGTCTACATAGCATACTCATACTTATATGAAATTACTGAACTGAAGGACCATAAATAACAAAGAAAACGCGCTGGCTTCAAGAGGGTTATGCTGATAAAGCAAAGATTGTTACACGCCCTGAAGTTAACTTTATATGCTATGCCGATGACACCATTCTTCTAATTGCAGGAAAAAGTACAACGGATATTGAAAACATTTGTCAAGAAGTATTACCCTGCTTTCTAGAGTGGACAACTAATAATTGCCTTTGTATTAACGCTGACAAAATGCAAGGCATACTCTTTAGGCCTAAAATGAGATTGCACCTCTCCCTAAACTGATGCTTCGCACAAAAGATGTGGCTATAATGGCGACCATGGAAGTGCTAGGAGTGCACTTTTATAGTAAACTAATTTGGGACGTTCACGTTAACGAAGTACACAAAATATTGTGTAGAATAACGGGGATGCTAAATACAGCCCGTCATATATTGCGTGAAAAAATAAAGCTTTTAATTTACAATTCCCTGTTTCTTCGCCACCTAACCTATGGTCAGTCAGTCTAGAGCACAACAACTAAAACGAATTTAAATGAGTTGCTTCTATTGCAAAAGAGAGTTTTAAGAGTCGTAGGACATGTTGCATTTGCCTCCACACAAATAAGCTGTTCGAGAGATATGAATAATTAAAGTAATACTTTGTACAACTTTCGTCCTAACACAAGCATACAAAAGTGCAGCTAAAATCAACAGCCCCTTTTATGCTGATTTATACCGATTAAGAAAAAATACTACTTTGTACAACACGCGTTTCACAAATGCATGGCACACCCACTCCAAAAAACAACTACGGCTTACAGTCATTGACATTCAACCTACCTGTCCTGTTAAATAAGCAAAATGTTGCTGAAGTAGACCTTTCCCGCCTGTCCAAGTTAAACTTGCGAGAAATATTTGTTTAATTTATATTTTTATTTTATTCTTTCAATTTTTATTTTCTTAATTTTTAAATTCTTTTTGAATAACTATGCTTGGTTGCGTCACCTGTGTACCCCGTAATTTCTATTCTATACATCCTGTGATAACTGTGTTTGAGTGCTGGATTTAAGCTTGTGCATCTTTCCCCTTGTATTGTTGTATTCTTGTCCATTTACGTCGATTATGTTCATATCAGTTTCCGGTCCTGTAACCTGTCTATCTGTGAACGGCAGTTACAACTTGCCACAAACAGGCTTGTAAAATGGGCCGACGAGAATGGCTTTAAGCTAAATCATCAAAAGAGCACATGTGTCTTATTTTCCAAGAGGCGTGGTATTCACCCTGAGCCCACCGTCCAGCTCAGTGGAGTGGCTGAACCTGTGAAGAAGGAACACAAGTTTTCAGGGATTGTGCTAGATGAAAAGCTGTCATTTATTCCACATATAAACTACTCAAAATAAAATGTATAAAGGCAATTATTATCGTAAAAGTCCTATCGCACCACTCCTACGGCGCAGATAAGATGTGCCTGCTGCGTCTGTACAACAGTTTAGTGAAGTCGCGGTTGGACTATGGGAGCGTAGTATACGGGTCAGCTTCGAAAACCGCTTTAAAAATGCTTGACCCTGTTCTGCACCTTGGGCTTCGCCTTTCATCAGGAGCCTTCCGAACGAGTCCTGCACAAAGCCTATATGTGGAATGTGACCAGTAGTGCATGGAGGACCAGCGCTTGTACACAGATCTACTGTACGCCATGAAGGCAACATCCATAAAAAATCACCCTTCTTCGTTTATTGTCAATGACACCTCTGCCATGCACTCGTTTCTCAGTCGACCCTCTATATCTATGCCTTTTTCGTTGAGAATGAAACTGCAAGCTGAGGAGCTTGGGATTTCTTTTAGCAAGACCTACAAAACTTCGATCACAGACCTTGTTGCTCCTTGGGAAATGTCCCCGATTTCCTGTGATTTATCTCTTTGAGCCATTAACAAAAGCACTGCACCAAGAGAACTCATCTTGCAGCACTTCCTACAGCTACGACACAAATATCCCTACACAACGTTTTACACAGATGCCTTAAAGTCCGCCCATTTTGTGTCATTCGGTGCACATGGCCCAAACTTTGCTATCGCAAAGACAATGCAGAAAAATACCAGTATTTTTACAGCTGAGGCACACGGCATTTTAACCACTGTGGAACACATTACAGAAACAAGAATGCCCAGTTCCATTATTTTTACAGACTCCCTGAGTGTAGTACTGGCTCTCCATTCAGAAACACCAACGAGAAACTTCATTTTAAACCGTCTTATCAAATTCATATAGTCTGCTTACGCTCTAAAATTGACTGTAGTAGTGTGCTGGGTACCTGGGCACAGCGGAATTTCGGGCAACGAAATTGCTGACCAGAATGCTGCTGTGGCGGCGCTCCGCAGTGTTGTAGATATCCCACGTGTTCCCTACCTAGACATGAAACCACTCGTTCGGAGCATGCTTCGGAGGCGCTGGCAGGTACAGTGGGACACACAAATCGAAAACAAACTGCACAATATAAAACCACAAATAGGGAAATACAACACAGAGAAACGGAACAGATTCATAGAAATATCAATATGCAGATTAAGAATAGGTCACACACACACTACACACTCATACCTTTTAAACGGAACCCCACCATCATCTTGTGAGAAATTCGGACGAAGACTTACAGTCCTCCACGTATTGATTGAATGATTGGCATACCATGACGCTAGGAAACGACACTTCCTGAACTATACACCTAAACGATACCCTTACACCCATCATTGTTTTTATCTGATAAACCCCCGCTCAGAAGTGAACGCCTTTTAGCCTACCTCGCAGACATTGGATTTTAGCACTCATCTCATACCGTGTGTGACATCAGGGCCACCCAATGCAAATAGTGAGGGTGGTTCTGAGCGTTTTAATAGCGTGCCAGGGATGTCACTCCCATCCCTGTTATGTCATGGCGCTCCCACCACACATCTAAACATCATCATTGTTACATCTCATCTTCTTCATCTTCGCTTTTTAGAGTAAGGGCCCTTTACACCTATATATACACTACTTTTACCAAGTACATCACAATCATGGCCATGGCATTTTAACAACAAATGTGACAAAACAAACATGGTCTTGGTGCTCTTTGGCCTCAGACGCCCTAGCACCAGTAAAATATACATGGTAGTAGTAGTAGTGTTGTATTCTTGTAAACTTCTATTAGGCAGTTAGGCCACTGTCCTTTATATGGGATGTTTTTTTTTTCATGAATAAGAAAACATGAAGCCTGTTTTTGTTTTTTTATTATGCTTGCCCTGCAATGTATATATACAGGCGAAGTTTTTTGTTGCACGTGTATGGCAATTTACGAATCAAACTTTACGATTGTGGTAATATCCCGTACGTGTGTCTTTCTTTGTTTGTTTCGCTTTTTTTTTTAAACTCCCAATTCCAATTGTATTTTCCAATCCGACCTGTACACCTATCTTGTAAGTGTTCTTTTTTTTGGCACGATAAACTCGTGTCGCCAGTTCCAGTCGAATGTAGGGACAGTTGGCTCGTCAAGCTGCCATGTAGTGCAGCTTTTTGTGACTGCCCCCTCATTGTATGCTCAAGGAAAATAAAGTTTCATTTGATTTAATTTGATTATTGTAGGCTACGTGAAAGCAAGCCACGAATCTGAGGCAATGTGTCGCGTTAATACTAACAAAATATCTTGGTCGACCTACGCACAAAATCTCGCGAATTAGAATGGTAGCAAGAGAGCAAACAAGCGTAAGAGGTAATCTATAAAACCAGCAATACGCCAACCAGCTGGCGTTCAAACACATTAGCAAACAAGAAAGCAGCCGGAAGGATCCTACTTCTCACTCCAATGAGAAACCAGCTAAACATAACAACGCCGAAATTAGGGCACCAATTGCTGGCATGACATTTATAGTCCGTTAGTTCGTGAAGCAGTACGACTAAAGTAGAAAAGCGTAATTCCGCGAAGGAATGTGTACAATTCCATTCTTTGGTAAACAAGTTTCTTTAGGATGAAACATTATTTTCGTAATCTTCGCGGCTCTGTACATGGGCATAAATAGAAAATCACGGCCGGCATATGCAATCAGCCCGTACCGCCTTGAACTCCCTATTTGTCCCACACCTGCATGAAACATTAAAGAAGTAATTCGACCGTACGGCTATGGTAATACCGGCCGCCTCTACCTTTCCGGCTCAATTCTGCGCACAACAATCGCGCTCGCGCTGCAGGTCGGCTTTATATTTCCCTGAATGTGCATTCCCACTCAGAATATCATGAATCCTAACGCATTTTTCCCTTCGATTTTCTCTTTCTTTTTGCATTCAGTTTCAATTCGCTTCCCTTGGGTATGAAAGTGCGCTCGTTGAGCAGCGTCCTGGTATGGGAGCAGAATTGTTCCTCTTAGTTTGTATATCGCTGGGGAGCGTCTACATTAAAAAAACTACGTCTCTTTCGAGTGATCTCAATAGTTACTAGTCTAGCTCCAAATTACTCCAGTGGTATCACATATGTGTGCGTTCTTCATTCAGAGTAAAACTCAGATGGGGATAGAGAGCGTGTGCTTATCGATGTATAGTGAGCAAGTAGAAATGCCGCCTATCGTTCGATGTCTCAAACTCATTCCTTGCTTGGGATTCTTGGAAAGATCTTAGTTGATCTTTCCTTGACAAAGGCACCAAGTGCACAAAGTGTGAAAGTGAAGCTTCTGACCTAACAGATCTGCAAGCAAGCAGCCACGGAAGCAAACATATCAGTCACAACTCGAGCCCTGTGTGTGTAGATTTTCCTTCTTTACCGATCACCACTGGGTTGTGCGACGTTAAGATGGGTCATAGATTAATGTCCGGCAAATATTCTAGATCTCTCTAGCACCCGGACGGCCTTTGTATTCCTGGCCCATTTAGAGCGTGGATATGTCATGCATGCTGGTCAGAGTGCTCGGAGTTGATTTGACGACTCTTTTTTTTTTCAGCAAACGTGCCTTCGCGATCAAACTTCGCGTTTCCAAGGGGCACCAAACAATCGAGATGTATTGCAGCGCCTTGCAGTTTTGGCGTTACTTTTTGCTTTTTTTGCGCAAATGTATTCCTCTGCCTCCTTGGCTTAATTATACTTGGGAGAATGCATGCCATCAAACCTAGTTTCAAGTGTTCTCCACAAATTTCAACCATCAACCCTTCCTGTTAAAAGGTGGCCACGTCAGAAGGGGTATTTCGCAGCATGGTAAGGGAATTGTCGGTTGCGTAATCAGCTTAAAATTGTGAGTTATTCCTTTCTGCTATATAGACTAAATGTTCTTCGGAAGTACCCCGCAATGAACACTGAGACACGATATACGAATTACCCAGAACGTAATTCGATTCCTATCCGGTGAAAAAAACAGCGCAATGCCACACAATCACTTCTTTGATATGGGTTTGTCTAGTTTTTGAACGTGGCGGGAACTACAATGCTGAGCCTCTTTTTTCAACAAAATCTTTTTTTGGGGGGGAACGGCGTGCATGGTGCTTTGTGTAGATGCCTCCCATAGGTGAGTCCCCAGGTGGACTTTTTTCGTTGGTGCATGTGCGCCTCTTCAGACTTCGACTGTGAACTTTTTAAGGGTACACTACCATTTCAAGGAACTGACAGCTGCAATTGATCGATCATATCCGTCTGCGCCAACAAAACAGATAACCTCACACATCGTATGCCGAAATTGGTTTGCTAGCAAAGTCACGGAACATTTTACAGCGAAGCTGTTAGCCTTTCATCGGTAGGAAAATTTTGTGTCGTAAACAAGAAACTCAGGCAGGACTCAGCGGCTCTCATCCAAGATGCCGAGCGCATGCTTCATGCTAGGCAGCACCCAGCATTTGCCGTCAGAGAAGCCCAGCGCAGTCTTTCTTTGCAATCAGGCACACAGCATAGAGATCACTATTCGTTAACAAAACCGCAAAAGAAAACATCGAAACCGCACGATAGAAGAGAAGGCCCCTGTGAACAATGGAACCCCTTATGTGTTCCTGGTAAAGTCTAGTTTTGCAGCTTCTCGAGAAAACGGGGGTTCACGTCATTCGAGGGGACCGCATGCGTCAGGCTCTGCCGCCGAGTGACAAATGACGAACCCGCCGAGACGACGAGGAACATTTAGTACCCTCCCACACCAGCATGTGTTGTCATCATCATTAGCCTATCTACGCTTACTGCAGGGCAAACGCATCTCCCATAGACCGCCAATCATCCCGGTCCTCTGCTAACTGCGACCAATTTTCCCAGGGAAACTTCTTGATCATATCTTCCCACCTAACTTTCTGCCGCCCCCTGCCACGCTTGCCTTCTCTAGGGATCCACTCGGTTACTCCTAATGGCCAACGGTTATCTTGCCTTCGCATTACGTGCCCTGCGCGCGCCCATTTCTTCTTCTTAATTTCTACTATGTCCTTAACACGCGTTTGGTCCCTGACCCACTCCGCTCTCTTCTTCAGAATGTGTAGTGGTTTACAAGAAGATTCGCTGAACAACCACTTCGCAGTGCGGGATGGCGCCTTTTTTTAAAAGTATCTTCACTATGCCGACGTCATATAGACGCCACAGCTACCAGAAGCAATGCTGCAACCGTGGAACTAAACTACACTACAGCATTCTTGTCTTCCCACATGATGATGAAGGAACACTGCATAATATAAAGATATACGCCACCTGAGTGCAGTTTTGGAGTTGCGTAATGTACGTATACTATTCAAAATTGCCCTGTTCAGAGATCAGAGTGTGCAAGTGATAGGGTTGGTGCTGGCTGCGGGACACTTTGCTCATACTCCCAGCCCACAGGATCAGAGTAATATGTAGGGCAGAAATATACATTTCCACTTGTTGCAGTTCAATACATATTCCCTGGAGGTCGACAGCGCTTAGGAGGCTCGCGTGTTAAATACTGCTTTAGAGCGCAGCAATAATAATACAAAAGTGTCTGGGATAAGCAAGTATCTGTGACACCTTCGGCCATCCAGCCCTCCCAAAAGCACCATATCACACCGCTGAAGCCCATTGCTGCATTGCAAGAGTCGGAGCTCTGCACACACAAAAGGAACAACCTTCGCTTTGTACGCCACAGCTGGATGTTATTAGAACGGTTCGATATTATTAACGTCTAGAGCGGGTACAAAGCATCGAGGAGCGAAAGCCAAGTTTCACATAATTACACGCGACCAACCAAATCCCGTCGATCGGGCGCCACGGTCAAACTAATGATGCACTCTCCGGAACCACCGTTCCGAATATATCGTGGCCTGAGGGCGAATGCCCTCGGAAACAAAAGGAGCAAGGTGTGTCCCGATGACGCCTGTGCCGATAGCTCCCCCGCAAGGCAGCGCGCTCAAGCGCCAGTGTCGACATCTCGCGGATACCTGCGGAAGCAGGGTGGAGCCACGTGATTCGCCTCAGCGTTTGCGGGGTTCGCCCCAGCTGTCCGGGCTTATTCGGCGCGGTCGTTGGATAACAGAGCGGGCTGTTTTGGTTTCGGCGAGCGCGAAGCGCCAATCTCCACAACCTGGCAATGGAATACCACGTCTGACGCCCGGCCGCTCTCTGCACAAGCGTGGGAAGCAAGACAGGCTTGGTTTCGCGGCTGCTGCGTTTCTCCTGCAAACTTTATTGGTTATTTTCGGTGCAGTGGAAGAAGATAGCCGCCGCTCAGAATTCGGTGGTGATGTGAAAGGACACCTGTGTGTGCGCGCTATATTAACTGGCAAGGAATTTTGGAAGCTCCGAAAAAGGTAAGAACTTCTTAAACTGATCGCAGTGAGTGTTTTCGTTCGTTACTGAACGTTTTTGCTGCCCTGTTTTGTACGCTAATCTTCTTGTGTGACAAAGGCGCTCTTTTCACTTTTTTGCATGCAGTTGGGTACTATTCTCAGTAATTTCATAGGAGCATTCAAGGATTATCGCGCTACATGTCTGCCTATTCGCTTGACGTACACCCAAGATCAAAATTACGGACTAGAGAAATGGCAATTTATGTTATTTGTTTTCCCATAGCAGCCCTACAAACTGTGGAATGCATGCAAGATGTCGTATAAGTACTGAACTAATGAAAACTACCGCACATAGTTCTCCGGGCTGCCGTGAGTCGTAGAAATAACTCAAAATTTCTTCTTTCGTGGTTCGTGAACTTCTGGTCTTGGGTGTACATCCTAGTCCCAAGGCCACATTTAAAAGCGCAGTAGAAAGTCGCTCAAAGATTTTAGTTTACAGTGCACATGTATATAGGATTTCTAGCTCTGTGAAAAAGCTAAACCATCGGACAACACAACTAGGGAAAATTTCGATCGCATACGCGAAGCCGTACTTGTTGTGTGCGGGCTGTCTTAGATTGAGAACGCAAAGAAAGCTGCTACTTCGATGCTAGTGACAGAGGCTAGTAGCATGCTATTTTTAACGGTAAATTGCTGGTGGAAGCCAGCTTGACGCTTGGGCCTCCAGGAAAGGACCCCCTCCCCCATTTGGTGGCTGCTGGTCGTGGTGGTGGAGCCGAACTTTCAGCGGCTTATCGGACTACTATTCCATACAGATTCCTTCCTTTTCCTTTTGTCTTTATGTGGTTTTTGGACGGTTCGCAATACTCCAGCAAGGAACGGCACAAGTAGTTTTCAGCGCTTTTTGATAGTAAGCATTTCTCTTTTATGACCTATGCTACCAGCAAATTGCCCATCGACAAATGATAGTTTTAGTTTTTACAGAATCGTGCATTGCATTTCCTTTCCATTTGGGCACACCCAGAATGATAGCCGCTACGCGATGACAACAGGCACAATATTGTCACTCGCAATCACTGGATTTTCTCTTCTTCAAATGTTGTGGCTGGACCCTTCTGCCTAATCAGAATGTCAGTGTCGCCAAGTCGGAACTTAAAGATCCCTGGTGCCCTAGTGACCAGGATTAATGTTCTGTACAACAATAATGTAATTTGCATCGGGGTGAAATTGAATCAAATCGGATTTGACATCCGAATCCTGGACATCCGAAAATCCTGGAATAAATTAATTTCAGGATTTTACATCATTCTAATAGTCGAGGGTATATCGTTTGGCTGCACAGGGTAGTGCACTAAACTCCCTGTCTGCTTTGCGTCAACCACAGGTTTAAATAAATGTAAATGAGATATATATAAATAAAACGCGTTATTATTTTAGGGATTTATTTTTATTTGTATTCTTCAACGCAGTGCCTCCAAGCTAGTCTCTTCAATTGCGACCAATATGATCGACTCCGAGTGTAGACTATAAACACACTATTGTTTGCTGAAAGCTACATTTCTCTTCAATGGCATAAAATGTGCGGCGATATTCTTACGCTTCGCAGCATGATTTACGGCAGGAAATAAATCTCTATGCTCCTAAAAAGACCACAATCTACAGAAACCTCGAACAAGCGCAGTAAATCAGGAACAGTCAATCGGAACCTCAAGAAATAGTGAAATTCAATTTTCCTTATCAATACCAGGTCCATAGGCGCTTGCACAAGGCGTCTCTTGTAGTCTCTCGTTTTTTTGTCGTGCTCTTTGCACACCCGAAGTGCACTCTCTGCACTCTACACTTACTCCTCTTTTTGCTTATTTCGTAAAGCTACGAACTGACCTATGGGTGCATCTGTAAGTTTTCTTACAGGGGGTTTATCAAAAAGAATTTATACCTTAAAAAATTGCGAGAATGGTTACTTGGAAAAGTAACCATTGTGGAAAAGTGGAAAATTTCAGCTGATGATATTTTTGAGACTTCTGTGCGAAGGTTGAAACGCAGACATTTGTCACATTTACTACAGTACCCGAGGTTCCCGCCCAAAAAACACTCTAGTATACATAAAGAACAAACGCTGCTGACGACCACACGAACATCCGTAGAGAATTGTAGCCGTGTGTCGTGGTTTTTCAAGCACGCAAAAAACTGCAGTGCCACCCTGGGCTGCATATATGAAAACTTCGAGGTTGACTATTCGAATTTGACACTTCGAGGTTCACTGTTGCTAGTCCAGAGAACCGTTGCAGGCCCGTGCACGGGCACGCTCACAAGCCTGCCCCCAAGAAATGGGCACGCTGTTAAGTTGGCACACTTGTGCTTGCATGCCCTGGTGGACGAGCGCGTCGAAACGATAACGTTTCGTGCGAACGCATTAATGCGAACTTATTAACAATGAAACGTGTTAATGTACTCAAGTAAGTTACCCTCCGCGGTGGCTCAGATGCTAAGGCGTTGCGCTGCTGAGCACGAGGTCGCGGGTTCGATTCCCGGTCGCGGCGGCCGCTTTTCTGAACGAGGCGAAAAGCAAAAACGCCCGTGCGTACGAGATTTCGGCGCACCTTAAAGATCCCCAGGTGGTCAAAATTAATCCGGAGCCCTCCACTACGGCGCGCCTCATCGCCTGCGTTGCGTCGGCGCGTTAAACCCTACAATCAAATTATTGTACTTAAGTTACATTAAGATATTTTTATCACCACTTCCCCTTAAAAGTTGGACAGGAATTGATGGACACGGCTCTCGCACGATTGAGGGCAGAGATCAGTCGACAGTGCGATTGGGTGTTTTTCGTGTGTAAAAAAGAAGAAAAATGAAGAGGAATTATACTCAAGATTGCGATAATGATACCGCAAATATCCTTGGTTTACCTTTTGTGCGGGAAAATGTTGTAACGGCGACCTTCTGAAGCCTATTGAATCTGTCATGTTCGACGCTGGTGCATTTCGCAAACACCGAAAAAATTTGGTTTAGTTTGCCCCGCAATGTGTACCTAACTAAAACACCCCGCGACCGATTCAGATTTGCCTACATTCTTGCGGAATATTTGATGATGTTTTAAAAAAGGGCCTTCGCAGATTTCTAGTTAGGAGGGAGCATTCGTCGCATTGCTGTAGCAATACGAAAATCTCCTGCGACTCAGTTTTGGTACCGAATCAGCGCTCGATTCTAAGCTTGGGTACTAAGGTTTCTTTCTTCTGGTACTAAAAGAAACTTAATTCAAGAAAATGGTGCAGAAGTAAGATGCGGCGCACAAAACGTGAAGCCTTTATTGAGAGCCGACAAACTACAACGGAGCCCTTAGAAAACGAAAAGAAAACACGTTTTGTGACCGCCCTGAGGCTATGATGACTGCAACATATGGCTTCCGAAGTTGAAGAGAGCTAAACAAAGACCGCACATTTCAAGCGTCTTGCATCCGCTCGACTTCCTTACGTGGAGGTCGAGTTCTCTCTTTGCTCCGAACATGGCTGCAAAATAAGGGTAACTGAAAGTAACACTCCAGTTCTGGGAACCTCTCTGACCAACAGGATTTCTCGGTGACTTTCAATGCATTCATTCGTTCCGAAACGAACAAAAATACACGTGGCTTCCAGAGAACGTCGACCGCGATTGCGCCCACGAAACTGCATTTACCAAAGACACTGCTGAATACCGTACGCAAGCCCGCCCGGTCGTGTTGGTCACAGAGTTGTCGCGTGATATGAAAAATAAATCAGCTCGCTTTCTGAACGAACCGCAATCCCGTTTTTTTTTTGCTTTTTTTTGCCTGTCTGCTCAACAGGCTTTCGCGCCACTCCGTCTACACATCTGCTTTCAAAGAAATACTTTGCGTTCTGGTTCACTATACCATGTGCACACAAGCCCTGTCCCTTCTAAAGATATTCGGAGCAAAAGACAACAAGTTGCGGTGCTCTGTGCCAACGCGTAGGCGGCGTTGGCGCAAGCGCTTCTGTTTGGTTAATTCATGCGGTGAGAAAGCTCTTACCGGGCGTCGTGCGCATTCAAAACGTTATGCACTTAATTCTGTACATAGAGAAACCACTACTATGCAAAGAAAGCCCTGGACGTGAAAAGCGCTACATGGTAACGAAAGCCATAAGTATGGATATCTGTATATTTTTATTTGCGGGGCTCGTTGCTTATGGTTTTGAAACGTGATTAAACACAAGTAAACGGGACAGCAATCTCGGCTACTTTGAACCGTTCATCAGAAATCTTTTTCAGGGTTCATTTCTGTCTAATCCCCGACAGGGGCACTGAACCAATGTAATGCACACACCAGTAAGACTTTCCTAGAAAGTGAACTTCAGCTTACTTCAAAGCAGCACGGATGTCCTCAGGTGGCATGCACAAACATTTAAGGCCAGTGGCGGGGCTCATTTCAATACACATTGCAAGGCCTGTTAACAAACAGCTACATGTGAGCGTCCCATGTGTAAACCCGTAATTTGGACCGATAGTTCTGTTTTCGAATTATTTTGGGAGCTTCCGGCCATGTAGTACGCCAGGGAGGCCAGATCCTTTCCTTGTAAGAAGTGGTTCATCTGCGTTCCGGGGACCCTTCCTCGAACGGTTGCATCTTGTGACATTATTCCTTACCGTAGCAGGCAGCACTCCAAACCGAGAATTTACTCTAGACGGGAACTGTAAGACTTCTTGAAATATTTAGGGAAAGATTAGGATACACCCACTATGCATATGCGACAGTACTGGCATCTATAAGATGCGGCTTCTCCGATGTGTAGTCGGTGCATGTGTGTGTGTGTGTGTGTGTGTGTGTGTGTCGTGGTGGTGGGGCACCTTAAAATGAATGTATAAAGCACGGGCTCATAACAGCCAAATGACCAAACACTTTTCCTCTCTGACAACTGAAACTAATGCCACAAAAGCGACAATCACGGTGCACTAGAACAGATGGAAGCGTATCGCGTCAACATAAAAAGCAGTAGGCATGTGCCTGGAGTGCCGGCTGAGCTGTAAAACGCTGAGGTTTCTTTTCTAGATACACCTCTTACGCGAGTCCTGCCGGCACATCTGCAGTGCTATGTCAATGTGCAAGATTGCGGTTTGGTTGTCAGTGTACGACAGAGGATATTTAAATAAAGAATTAGAAGTAGGCCTCTCCGTGTCCTCTGTTTTGTGTCTATTATTTTCGCGCTAGTACTGTCCTAATATCATATATAGTATAGGGTGGAGGACACGTACAATTTTGCTTCAGCCCTGAAGATAGAACGACACAAACGATCAATTAAACGAACCATCCTAATGTTCAAGTGATTATTGAGAATTTGCGGTCGAGCGTGAGTATTCACAGATATAAAATATCCAGCCCCGTCTTATTGCCAAAGGAGCCTGAATATTTCCTTCTGCAGAAGACGCAGTAGAGCTTAGCTTCTTGCGCGATCATATAGTGAGGGCGACCCTGCTCTGTGTTTTTTGTGTACGTGTCCTAAGGCCCACCCTAAAACGAAGTGAACAGCAGGGTGGCCCACAGTACCAGGATGGTGCACCCTACGCTGTTGCATCCAATGCTCTTACATCGCTCGGTGTAATGCCAAAACCGCCTCAGTGAACGCTGCTCAAGCGAATCATTTGATTCACTTCAGAAAGCGTCTATGGCTTAGTTTTTGACACTTGGTTTTCACCTGTTTTTTTTTTTCTGGATCATTACTGATTTAACGAAGATTCGTATATCGATTGTGAGAATGACTAATATTCATATATGTACTGTATACAAAAAACACAGCCACAGGGCCGCGTCAAACACTCGTTATGATTGATTTTTCATGTTGAGTACCCGAGCAATAAACAGAGAAAGTACAAAGTACAGTTGAAATATTTTCCGAAATGCCTTTCTTTGAAATTTTCTATTAAATTTACGTACCTTCTGGGCTCGCAATATGTGAGGAATTGATATGTAACAAAATTCATGGGAAGAAAAAATTAACCTTTGCAGGTTTGAAGTAAATAAAACCTGAAATATTACTACAAAAATAAAATAAGAATACTTGGCAATAAATATCAATAAGTATGAAATTGACGTTCATGAAGACGCTGCCCACAGTCACAGTGTGTATTCAGGAAATAAAAATAAACGAAAAAAAGGAATACGTCGTAAGTGATAATTTCTCAGAATCTGTATTATTCTAACACCTATATCCTGAGAATTGCGTACTCCATGTTGCGTTCTGCTGACTGGAGCTCGTAATTCTCTTTGCTCTTCAAGAAAATTTCGAATGAGCTGTTATGTAGCTTAACCTGTGGCACAATTCGTAAATAAACTACTCAATAGCAAAACGTTAAGCCTTAATTAAATAGCGAACATTGAGGTTTACCTTGCACACAGTCACTACACCTGCAACAAAGAAGGCTAGTGCAGCAGCTTTATTTACCGAAAATAAGAGTACCAAGACTCTGACACGCTCGGTTCCGCAGCATGATGTTTCGAGACGAGATGCGGTTGAAGGAAAAATCAAGGGGCATTGGAAGGTGAGTTGACAACGGGAGGGTGCTGTCTCGAGGAGGGGAAGGGGGTGGGGTGTCGGTTCTGTCACGTGTGGAAGTGCATTGCTAATACCTTTCGAGTGCCACGCATATTTTGCGATTGCTCTTTGCTAACTAAACAAACAGCAGCCTTAATTCCTACACTACCTACGATGTTTGAAGATGATACAAGGTTTTACTAAAAAGTGTTAGAATCACGACAGTTTGAAAAGCACGGTCAACCTCTGTGAAAAAGCTACTCCTACACCGAAAAACACGCGCGCACGCTCTTTTCTCGAGTCGCAGTGTGCAAAAAGAAAAAGATGGCGCGCACAACGTCTTAATTTAAAAACGGGATCGAGCAAAAGGTGTCCTTGAACTTGAAATCATCATAACCATCATGATCATCAGCAGCAGCAGCAACAGCGATTGTATTAAGCCCTCCCCTCCTCATTCCAAACTCCTGCGAAGCCTGTGGCCCCGTAGGGATATGACGAGAAAACATACGGCGAGTGATTGCTCGCAAACAATGTCGCTGCATCATAAGGGAGCTGATAAAACTGAAACAGCAAACAAAAAATTTTATTTGTGCTGGCAAGCTTCCGAACGGGACGGCATTGTCTCAGAAGGTTTTTGTTCAGTAATATCAAGTAGCAACGACGACGTACGTATATCCTGTCGAGTGTGTTCTAACTATACGCTTGGTTGCATGGTTTCACTGTACGGAGAGTACCTTCCCCAATAATGACCATACGTCGACTGAATGGTACAAAAGGTTTAGTAATGCTGAATGGATGACAACAAAAGCGAGCATATTTATTGGACTTGGCGAGCAACTGATCCATACGCTTGAGGGACGTAGAGGGCAACTATACTAATCATCTTCAGCCCGTTCATTTGCGTTAGTCTGTTTACGTCTCGGTTACACAGATGATTCTCAAACGGGTAATCAACAGAAGTAGACGAGGTATTTCAGCGAAGTCCGCACGCTGGTGGTAACGAAAAATAGTGCATTATCACCACCTAAATAGTTCGGCCGCATTCTCGTCCCTGTAATCGCGTCTAATACACGGGGAGGAAAGAGCAAATGGTTCCTGTACATTACTCACGTTTTTTTGCTCGCAACCGGCCGAGTAGCCTACACTAAGCTAACTTTCCCGTGCGCAATCACCCTAAGTGGTTAGCGCTATCCTTTTCCGGCTCACTTCAACTGAGCGATCTACGATGCTATAGCGTACGACAATCGCTGCACAGGGCCGGGTAGCAATATCTTCCTACTAATACCATCCTCGGGAATTCCGTTTACTTCTTTATTATTGATAAGCAACTTTTTTTACAAACAAGCATACTTGTTTGCTTGTTTGATATTTTACTTATTTGAGGACGTTACTATTTCCAAACAACTTGTTCACTTCTGTTGTTAACGAGTTGAAATAATTTTCCGCGTTGAGGTTTGTAAACAGCTTGTTTGCTTGTTGGCTGGTCTACTTGTTCATGAATTTACTTGCTTGTGTACGTTGATCAGTTAGCGTTTCACGAGAGGCCCGCATTACATTATCGATAAAACTTCCCTCCATGCTCATTAAAACTTGTGTTTGCCGCAAAAAAGATAGGAAACCACACAAACTCGGTATCATGTCCAGTTTCGCTGACAAGAAAAACGTTTTTATTCGATGGCTTATGTTCAACGTACGTCAGTCTGTACAACATCGCCGAAAAATTAATTTGTTTTGCAACGAAGCTTAATGTCAGACAGCGGTAGTAAAGAGAATTTATTATAACCCACTTTTCATGGCGAAGCGGCTGCGTTGCATCCAACGTAGTTACAAACGCTGCCGATACATGACGAACGCCGTCTGTTCGTAGTTCTTTGTTTAAAGGACTCCAACGATATCCTAGATGGCATCCTCCGGTGTTAAAGATTTAAAAAGTTCTATTTTTTTTTCTACTGCGCACATTTTCGCATTTCGCCCCTTCACTGTTGCCAGGTGAAAAACCTTATAATATACGATGCAGCGTGGAAGATTCTATTATATTTAATGCTGAATTTCCGCTGTATATGTTGTTACTTTTACGAAATTGGCTATAGGGCTAATGCGTCGCGGGAACTTGCGTATCGTTCTCAAAAAGGCAAAATTATGCGGCACTGAAATCACAGAATGTGCTTGAGGTCCTCAGAGAAAAAACAGCATAATTACGTCATTTCAGGAGGTGACGACGGTAGGTGCAGGGGTAACTAAATGGTAAACTCCATGAAACTGTACCCTTTTTATTCCGTATGGATCACTTGGCTACTTGTTCCGTAAATATTTCCCTCCCTACTAGCCCGTCCGTCTTCCCATCCGTAATGCGTGGCAGCATCAGGTCTGTGGGCCCGCATCGCCAGTATGGACCACGCAAATAGTGGCTGTCGCACCATACAACAGCGCTTCCACCCACGTTAGCAACAGGATCACTCATGTGGCGGCGTGGTGTGGCACAGTGGGACGTGTGTCGGGTTCGCCGGTATCCTCCTCGGATATAGCGACTCCTTGAAACGGGAGCGACGTCGTTGGTAGATACGTCCCTCCAGGTATGAAGTATATGAAGAAAGATGAGCCGGCGGAGAGATGCTTACGATCTACCTGCCAGCTCCAGCACAGGTGTTTCCACAGCATTTATTACGTCAACTAAGAAGCACATCATGCACGCCTGGCCGTACTGTCGCGTCTTCTCTCATTACAAAGCCATGACCGTTGCCGCCAGCCGCTTACTCGCTTTCGACTGCTAACGCACGCTCGATATTGAATCCCTTGCCAGTTTGCCACGCCGGCGTCAGGAGGTCACCCCTCTAAGACTATTCGTTGCGTGACAGAGGCTGATAACAAGGATGGAACGCCAGGTCCACGCGAGGATCTTGCCGCGGTTTGTTTACTGCCGTCCACGTACATTAAAACGCTCCTCGGCCCGTACACGGCCGAGGCGTCGCGTGTTAATTTGCATGCGACTGCCCCGCAGTGCAGCCGCCAACGGGGGCGATCAATGGCATTTGGCGGGAGCTTCTTAATTAGCTTGCACAATTTCGAGTGTGCATCTTCAAACGCTGTCGGGGTGCGTACATATAAACTGAGGCACGTACGTCCTTGTTTACGAACGCCGCCGAGAAAGAATTATACGCGGACAGCGAGTTAATCTGAAGTGGTAACCACGGCAACCGAAGGACGCGAAGCGTCGTTTGTAATTTTGCTCTGTTTGTAAGGGAGACCAAGGCTCGAAATTAGAAGCAGGGAATTCTGGTACAAAGTTATTTTTCGAGGCTTCGATCTTCTGGGAAAAGACGAGTTATTGCTCCAATACGGCTCAAGGGGTAAACAGGTTGAACAGGAAATCACTCTGGGATGCACTTTAAATAACCATACGCATCACTTGCGGCAAAAGGTTGATTACGTTTATGCCGCTATTGTCCACCTAGCGATTTCCAAGTGCTTCTTCACCTTTCGCGCGGTTTTGTTTCCTGAAGTTGAGCGCCAACTTGCGCAACAACATATTCTTCCGCTAGCAACGATGTTGGCGCTTTATTTCGGCTGTGAACGCATTAGTCAAACAAGTAGGTCAAACATTTGGTGTCGCTATACCACAGGCAGAACACCAAATTCTCCACCGCTGGAGGAATAACGCACAAGTCATGGAATGCTCAGATCGGCGCCAAATCTAAGGGGGACGCTCTTTTAAACAAAGTGAAGTGACTGTGTTAAAAAAACGAGTGAAATTAGGTTTAGGTAGATTTAGCACTAACGGCCTCCGGAATGGACGAGGAGCACACATCCCCCAACATTATTGAAAGTGAACATAGTGCACGCGTTGCGGTCCTCGACTTAAAAACGCGTGCCAAAGACAAGTACTGAGTCCTACATGAGCAATCTGATGACTAAAGTGAGGTGTATGGAATGCAGGAGTATAACAATCAGGGCAGTAGATAAGTGAGTTTTTGCTAAATGTCCTCCTAGCTTGGCGACGAAAATGTGCAAGAATGTGACAAGTCATAGTAACCGATAGAAGGCGATAACGACGCAATAGGAAGGGTATGGGGATTATATTGATAGAACACCCTCCACCGATGCACGCTCATTCTTTCTCAATTACTACATCGTAAGACGTGCTTAGCTGTCCTCGTAATATTATTGCTCTAACCAAAGAATAAACTTAAGGGCGCTATTCAGTGTTATTTAAACATTCAGTCAATCCCCAGCTTACTGAAGCTGCTTATGAAAAACGCATGACTTGGTGCAGTCATACTGGAACGAAAACAAAGAAAGGGGGATTTATTTTTCTAAGAGAAATATGTTTCAATGTTCCTGATTCATTTCGAAGCAGCCGTATTGTCTGCTACTTCTCTGTACGTCACCCAGCACTGGTCGTGCGTCTTCTCCGTCACGCCTCGTCCTTTCGCGCTGTTAAAAACGATTCCGAACTAACTGGCCCAGATTTCCCTCTCGTTGCAGCAATCACTTGTTCAGCGGGCCTTTTAAGTGTGTTAACCGGGATTTTACTAATCCGGCAGTATTGACTTCCCGCATCGCGGATCGCCTCTGCCGTTTGAGGGTGGCATCTCGGCATTCCAGGCAGTCCCTGTGACCCGCGGATCTGCAGGCCATCTGAGGCTGGCTACAATCACCTCCCAGTCACGCGCGTGGTATTTGTTTCCCCCAGAAAACAGCTATAGTCCAGCGTCTTCTCCATCTCGTCTCGTCCTTTCCAGCTGTTAGAAAAATGAGAATTAGCAAACTTCACGCACTGGTGGACGCATTCGCCGTGTTTTTACGCTACCCGAGGATCTGTAGAAATGTCCGCGCCGTTTCAATTCAGCCGGGAAACGAAGCGTGCTGAGTTCATGGAAATCGATATTTGTGATTTATTTCCTGCAACCTATATCCTGCTCAGAAGCGTAGCACAACGTTTGGCTAAAAGCGCACATCCTTTGCATCTTGCTGGGATTTTGCGACGTACGGCCACGGCTGCCTTAGGCGAAACAGTGTGTAACCGAGTTTACATTGATGGCCGTATTCATTGCTGAGGAACTATGTTTCCATATCGGTGAAGATTTGCAGAGGAAGGCACTGACCATCTTAACAAGACCGGCAGTGTGCTTTTGTACTTTCTGCACCAGTCATCTTGGCGCAGTTTTTTCTAGGTGTATTAAATGCAAAAGTATTTTCCACTGAACCACAGCGGTCGCTCCGTGACAGTGGCCCACGATAGGGATGTTCATTGCGCTGGTAGAGCATAAGAACTCGGTTCGATTACGGACGCGGCGGTCGTAGCTCTGATTGAGGCGAAAACAGAGAACGGACCGTCTGCTACAAGCTTCGGAGAACGCTGACCATCACGAAGTGGCCTAAATTATTCCGCAGCACTCCACTACGCCGCTGTTCCTAGCCCAGGAGCTGCTTTAGTGCGTAAAAACAAAAACTTTTATATTTTTATGAGACCGCGGGTGGTATTAAAATTAAGGATAATTACGAAATATTGTCGTGTCACGTGCGCAACTGTGCGATGATGGCGTTATCAAGTAGGACGGATATGATAACGGACATGCTAATCCCCCGCATGGGAACGTGCTGTGTGATGCGGCACAGCAGACGACGACGAAGGAGCGCGTTGGCTAGCGGCTCGTGTGTTTGGATTTGCCCGCCATATTGCTAACCACCAAACAGTGCTCTCTCTCTATGTGTTTCACCTGGCAAGTTAGGCACCTCACCTAATAAATACTTTGCCCCATCGTCTTCGTTAAGACAACTTCTCTGCGTTCCTGTTTGACAGGATGCAACAATATAACCTAACGAAGCGATGGCAGTCAAGTAAAATATATACTGTAAACAAAAAAGCTCACTACACGGTTAGGATATCAGGAGGTGGTCCCAAAATCACTGCAATGTTATAACGCGCATCTAAACCTTAGTACAGGTACCAACGTTATAACAGTATTCTAAGAAAAGTGGCCGACATCCCGCCCTGCGGAAGTGGATGACCAGCGAGGCTGTTGTAAAGCAACACACATGCTTATGGGGGTGAGGGTGGGTAGCAACATGTTTCTCGAATTCTCGGAGGGCTTGCCGCGGGCGCTAGGCTTCTCTGGCGGCAAATACTGGGTCCTCCCTAGCCTGACCGATTCGCTAGGCGTCTTGGGCAATAACTGCTCTATTTACTGACACTAGTCCTGCCTGGCCTTAACACATATTCTGCAAACATAATATTTAACGGGAGCACGTAGGAGGGGGGGGGGGTTCCTTGTTCACAGGTGCCTTATCATTCGTAATGCAGTTTCGATGCTTGTTTTGCGGTTTTCTAACGAATACTGAGCTCTGTGCTGTATGCCTGATTAGCCTGACGCATTCGCTCACCGTCTTAGGCGAGCCTGGGTTTTTTTTTTTGTTTACGACACAAAATTTTCCAACCAACTAAAGGCTAGAAGCTTTGCTGTAAAAATACATAAAGTTACGCGCAGTATTTGAATTTTCGCGCTTTTCTCGTAGTTTTCTTTTTTTCACAGTATGTCGTTACCCCTGTTTGTTTTTTTTTGCCCATCCTGCTCATGTATTTGGTTTAAAATATCTGCTTCCCACCCCTCAATAGGGGTCTTTATGATACTAAAGGGAAGTGAAGATAACCTTTCCCAGTAATTGAAATTCCTTCCCCATTCGGTGCAGCCGGATCATAATGGATTACAGCAATATGGACATGCACGACCGGGAGAACGCAGCGCTGTGCGTATCTTAATTTGACCCTTCAATCAACTCACTGTAGGCTCATGAAAACTGCTACCAAAATTCCCCATCTGAGGCGTTTTACACAGCGCAAACCGGCTGATCGGATCTGCAACCCTGTTTGTAAGCCAGAAAGCTGATAAGCGCATTACGGCGCGTGCTATTTCACTCTGCGTCCGCTTATCCGGCAAGGATAAACGATTACAAAACAGGAGCCCCTCACTGTAATCTCTAGATATGCTTCTCACGCTATACTGACCGCTTAGTTACCTGCGGCGTTTTGACATGTTTGCGCAGCTGCGATGCGCCCGGAGACAATTGAACTTTACTTCCTGACACCTGCCGTGGACGATGCGCGCGTACTCATTAGGGAAGAAACCGCGCCGCCCCCGGGGCACAGATTCGCATGGGTCGCATTAGCGAACCCACTTCCGGTTTGCTGCACGTCTTGATTGCGAGTTTCTATTTCCAGCTATCCCACAGACGGCACGCACCACTCTGATTCATTTTCTTTTTTTAATGAGGGTTCTCGTCAGGCAGCGTAGAGGCGGGAAGGGCATGAAGCGAAGTTTCTCGTTGAGGTGAGCGCGTACGCTGTTTCAACCGCTACTTCGTCGGATTGGGCGTCGCGGGCTAACAATGTACGCCCAGCCTTCACCAATGACACAAAAGAGACAATAAACGCGTTAGCGGGGCGTAAAAGTTTAAATTGGAGTTTTACGCGCCGAAGTTACCCCTGTGGTAATGCGCGCAATGCAGCGAAGCGCTATGCGGGACAATTCAAATTAGTTATGGGTGTTTAACGTGGACCGATACGTTGTCTTACGGGCATTTTTATTTTTAAAAGATGCTCTAAAATATAACAGTCTTTCTTGGCGAACTAAACGCCAAATTTTGTTCGCTCTATCTGTCCAGATGCCACTCGATTCACCCACCCGTCCAAAAACAGCTAAAAGAAGGTTTGAGCACAAGTGATATGTAGGCGAAACCATTCCAAACTTCTCTGCCATAACTCATACGTGTCCCCACCAATTAGAGGTGAGAATATGCATAATATCGGTATATTGTCAGTACGCGTAATCGAGAGTTCCACCCGTTTTTTTTAATTAGGAGTGCACGATAGATTGGCGTTTAGAATTGCAAAAAAACAAACACGTCAAGGACGGCCTCCAAGATTGGTGCGATAAAAGTAAACTCTAAGTCAAAACATCGATAGGAGCAAAGGAATACTCGTGCATAATATCGTTAAATTGCCAGTATGTGTAACCAAGAGTTGCAGCTTTTTTTAATCAGGAACGCACGAATGCTTTTATGATAGCAAAAAAAGCATGTCAAAGGCGGACTCCAAGAGTGGTGCGATGAAAGTATACTCTAAATCAAAGC
Source organism: Haemaphysalis longicornis (assembly GCA_013339765.2). Taxonomy (NCBI): domain Eukaryota; kingdom Metazoa; phylum Arthropoda; class Arachnida; order Ixodida; family Ixodidae; genus Haemaphysalis; species Haemaphysalis longicornis. The sequence continues at coordinate 136,442,878 of CM023450.1, forward strand.
ATCAATCAGAACAGAGGAATACTCTTGCATAGTATAGTTAAATTGCCAGCAGGCGTAATCGAGAGTTGCAGCCTTTTTTATTTAGGAATGCACGATAGCAATGCTTTTAGGATACCAAAAAATCGTGTCAAGAATGGCCTCGAAGAGTGGTTCGATAAGAGTAAATTCTAAATCAAAACATCCATCAGAGTGGAGGAAGACTCTTGAATAATATAGGTAATTTGCCAGTATACCTAATCGAGAGTTTTAGCCTTTTTTTTAATTAGGAATGCACTATAGGAAAGTGTTTAGGATAGCAAAAACAAACATGTCAAGGACGGCCTCCAAGACTGTTGCGATAAAAGTAAACTCAAAATCAAAACATCAATCTGAGCAGAGGAATACTTTTGCATAATATCGGTAAATTGCCAGTAGGTGTAATCGAGAGTTGCAGCCTTTTTAAATTGGGAATGCACGATATGAATGCTTTTGGGATAGCAAAAAACATGTCAAGAATGGCCTCCAAGAGTAGATCGATAAAAGTAAACTTTAAATCAAAACCTCAATCAGAGCAGAGGAATACTCTTGCATAATATAGGTAAATTGCCAGTAGGCGTAATCGAGAGCTGCAGCCTTTTTTAATTAGAAATGCATGATAGCAAATGCTTTTAGGATAGCAAAAAAAACATTTCAAGAACGGCCTCCAAGACTTGTGCGATAAAAGTAAACTCTACATCAAAACGTGTCGGTTAGCGTCCGTCTAGGACAAACAAATGAAAAGATCCCAAGAGAGAGCGCGCGGGTCTTGCGACCGCAAGAATGAGTTCAATTGGACAAATGTGCATTGAAGTAATACGAATAATTTTGACAGCGAAGCTGTTGAGCAAATTTTCTGTATGGTGTCCGCAGCAGTTAAAACAAAATTGGCTCCAATCCACGCTGTGAAGGTGGTTGGATTGCGAAGCTGTAAACGACACCCACATCGATTACCCATGCGGCGTCCTTGAATTCACACAGGTGGCTCTACAAAAAGTGAAACCTGAGAGTTCGCCAGCCCGTTTATTTGGCATTCGCCGCGGCGGCGTCCCGAACGCACAGCGTAGGCAGAAAGAGAGCAGAGAGGAGCGTCTTTCGAAGGGTAAGGAGGAGGGCGACACGTGCGGCTTCATGTGTCGTCTCCAAAAAGCGCCCTCCCCTCCGCAGACGCTGAATACAAACCACCGTTTCGCTCCCAATCTCCACATATGGGAGTAGCTTAGTCGTCAAGATGACGGGCTCCCGTTCCGCTTCTCCCTTCCGGCCCAGGCTCAACCCTTGGTGGTGCCAGTAGTTTTTTGTTTGTGTAGCTGGGCGCAGTTTTTTTCTTTGTAGTTTTTTGCAAACGCCACCGGACCGAGCTCAAGCTTAAAAAGCTTCTCCGTTAAAACACTGATGCATCGGCCTAATCCAAGCGGAGGCCACAGAAAAGAAACAACGTATCCTGAAGGAGGTGACGCCAATGTGGTGTATTGATGCGCTTGAAATTGGAGGCTTATAATTGCAACAATCGTTAGCGTTTTTCACATTGCATTTATCCTACCTATCTTTTATGACCCAGTACAACCACCGTATTTCATTTCACTCCCCTAAAAATCTTCTCGATGTCTTAAACTCTTTGCGATTGATACTCACCAAATAAAAACCTCTGAGCTGATCATTGTTTCTTTGTAGTTATGTGGTTACAAAATATCCGAGATGCGCAGTATGTTCTTAAACAATGGAGTTCCCTGTCGAACACACCCATGCAAACACACGTACCGTGCGTTTGTGTTGGGTATTTGTGTGATCTAGCCGTCATTACTTCAAATGATTATTTAAGTTGTACATACAGTTTTTTTATACTACAGCGTTAAGCGCCCGCTCCCGTGGTTTCGCACGTCAAACGCCATCGGCTTCGTTGTAACCTAGACAACGAGGACACATAAGGTAAAACGAGGAGGAAAGCGCGAAAGGAGAATGTTGTGGAACCGTGAGGAGGAAGGCGGTATGCCACGGGTGTCGCGGAAGACGTGCTCCGCGGCGGCGACCACCTGCGAGACAACAACGTGGAGTTTCTCTCGCCGCTGTGCGCTCGCAAATGACGCGATCATTTCCTGAGGATATCGCTGCAGCTAAACGAGCTGCACAAGCAGAAGCTCAGGGCCACCGACACCAGAAACCAGAGGTGTGCGCCACCAATGAAGCAGCTATGCACGTCGCTCAGAAGATTGGGTAGTTCGCACTGCTCTCAAAATTTTCCTTAAGGAGTATCGTGATCATCAGCAAATTTTCTTACTCTGTCCAAAAGAAACTCATACTAACGCGTAAGACTTGAAAGTAGCTAAGCGGTACGCATCCCTCACGATCATCACAAAGGTTTAAGTCCACGATTGCAGCTGATTGGCTTCTTCTTTACTTCCACAACGACGTTCACTGCATGATTGTACCTATAACTGTGAGCTTCTTTCATTTTTCCGAAGGGATAATCATTGGAAATCACCTAGGAGGCACGTACGTTATCAAGCGTCTTTCTCGTTCCGAGCAAATGTTGCCACAAGTACGGCAAACGCTGGAGTTTTTTCTCGTTCTCAGCAAGTGTTGTCATGTTTGCGGGGAACGCCGGAGCTTTTTGTTTGGCCGATCTTCGCCAATCTCTCTAGTTGGGTATGCTTGGCTTGACAAACGTGCTTCTGGGACGCTGGGATGTCCCCGCGAGGCACACACACACGAGCGCTCGGCATGTTCTTGGTTTTGTTAACTGCCGGGCGGTCACCGCGAGGCCCGCGCGAGCGCTTGAGCGCTCGGCAATTTATTGGTATATTTAACTGCGGACCCGAAAAATTACGATTTGCTAAACAGCTTAGTTGTTAAAAATTATTTGTTATTCGTCTCACACGGGTGAGCTCGATGTTTTTTTATGAGTGTGGTAAATAAATCTGTGGTTAACACCGCAGTGTTTCTCAGAGCCTTCCAGTTATGCGAGCACTTTGGTGCACGAAGATAGTAGCGCCGTATAAGTATTGCAATAGCTACAATAAACGGCTGTAATATCTTTCAGTCAGCGCCCAAGGTTTGTCAATATTCCAAAGAACCTTTACCGTTGGCAGAACAAGATCTTGACAGCAAACATATTGTTACAGGTATGATCATTGTCTTCCTGCACTGGTTTTAGTAATTTTTTTGTTAATTTTCTAATTTTATTTCTTCCAACGATACACTTGTGAGAAATCCTTACGTCTCTTTCGACCCGACGAACATAAATGTACCGGCAGTTAAGGACAGGGCATACGTGTACAGGCGCGCCCAATGTAAGAGGTAACACGGCAGCGCGTGGAGCGCTCCGCAGTTGACCATCCCCAGTACAGCGCGAAGCCCTGCGTAAGCGGACCACGCGACAGGCAGTAAACTCCACCGCTGCAATGATTGCGCACTGCAGCAGCATTCCTACGGCGCTAGTCGAGGCACTACTCGGCACTGTTACCTCTATCAGTAGCCGCGCTTGTACTCTACATAGAACCTTAGTTAATATGCGCGCTGTAAGATTACACTTCTTAGCATATAATAACGTACGTAGACGGTTCTTTTCCTTAAAATGCTTGTGAACTTTCAATTCAGAAATATCAAATGACCAACTCTTCCAAAAGCAGGTTGGGTAACCATTCACATGCCTTCAGATGAATGCCATTAAAAATCAACTAATTTACATCTCATCTCTTCAGGGTGTAATAGCGTTGGCTATTACCTAGCTTGCATACAAATCAACTTGCATATAATTCTACTCAACTTGCGTACAAATCTCCTAGGCTTGTGAAATGTGCTCTTTCGCATCCATCAGAAATAACACTCAGTCAAAGTAGGCTGACTTTCCAGACAGTCACATACGGAAGGTACTTTCTGCACTCAGCCGAAACGACGAATTGCGAACTTAAAAGGGCACTTTCGACCAGCTCAGCCCAGCCTAATATATGTTTGCATAAAATTATACAAACTAAGTTTTAGCTGTCTTCAAACTGAACTACTAAACCAAGCCTACTCAATGCGGCATAGCCACCTCCAGAATTTTCTTTAAGGGCAAAAACAGTGCGCATAGCCCGTCGAAACATTTCAGAAATGTGGTTCACGGTTAAACACAATAACGCTTAAATTCGTTCACGCTTAAAATTCACGCTTCCAGCGTGACTTCCCGCTGATGGCAAGCACTGTACGCTTACATTGTACTGCTCTCTGGAATGCAAACATTTGCTTATAGCAGAGTGACGCCTGGTCGCTTCTGGTTGTTTGGACTCAGAAGAGAGTAAATATACCAATCGGTAATTAATACTTTTGCCATAAACTCATCAGTGCGAGTGCACATACTCACATACTGGCACATAGGCATACTATTCACGTCTAAACTAGCGACGAAAATGTCCCGATTATTATTCAGGGACACTGAGAGCGAGTTTTTGCTTCGCCGTTTTCATCGGAACGGATGATTTCTAGAACAAGCTTGAGATTGATGACACGCCAGCGGTGTGGAGAGCTGCCTGTTAGCATCGAAGAAAAGTCGTGTTTAAAGAAGTGCCTCCTTGTGCCTTTCAGTGAACTTTGGCGTTCTAAGTCTCATGCTTCGTGCTTACGCGAGAATTCCAGTAACTTCTTTAGTCGGCCTGATTGAAGAGCCCTGGTCTTGCATTTTACCCCAAGAAGTTGATGCGAGAGCTAACGATTGGTAATGCGGTATTTCATAGAGATAAGCGGAATGTACTTATCTCTCTGGCTGGTGAATGCGTCCCTAAGTGCTAGTCATTTTCCTTCTACTGCCGTCACTAGTTACCCCTCGGAAACCCAGCAGAAATGAGCGGCGCTTCCGGGTTAAGGCAAACAAAGTTGGTTCGCCTGCACCTCCTGTTGTGTTTGCCGATAACTTTATATTGGATAATTGCAAAAACGATGCCTGATCGCGTACACCATGCCTGTTCGGGTAAATGTTCTGATCGGGTAAACCATTCGCAAGAGTTAGGTAAGAGCCTATGTCTGGTTTGTTAGCCAGCATCCAGTGAATATTATGTTAACAGTGCGAAGAAAATGGTTTTGGCTGCAAAAAACCTGGTGAGACCGACTGCGTGAACAACGCTATGTCTCGGACTACAATGCATTGAAAATTGGTGCATTACGATGCGGAAGCAGGAAAGTAATATAAATACTACGATGACACTCTGCTGTGAATTCGTGAGTCCTGTTACTGATTGTCAAGTGCTTTGACGTCCAATACCACATGATACGCTCGAACTTTAATAGCGTGAAATGGTAACGCATGCTAAAATACACGCGGGAGTAGCGCCTCTTATCTCGAACGCTAACAGAAAAACGATGGCCTGTACCAAGTCACTTCCGTTTTCCCCGAAGCCTTGAAGATCATCTTCTATAGTTCATGCAACACAGTCATATGAGCATAGATGTTGTCCACTTAGAAGCCAGAAAGAAAAGCAAGAAAGGGCATTACGGTATAATAAAGTAAATATAGATGGTGCCATACAAGTAAAAATTAAGTCCACATAGCGTTACGTGTAGCGCTTTGTGGCTTTTTGGTTATTCCGTTACCCCAAGCCATCATAAAATTAATGAAGCTGTTTTGGCAGTACGAGGACGTATCGAAACACAGCGCGTCATTAATCTTTTGCTACTGCATCGTTGAGTAAGCTCGTTTTGTTCTATCACCGCATGGCTCACCAAAGAAAATATTTTCCCCTTCGCAACGTCCACACGGTCAGACTCAATTAAAGCCCTCCTTCGTAAAAAGATTTTACGCCGATCGAAAACGCTTCTTTCGGAATAGATCACTTATTTAGAAGCCTGAGCTAGGCCGATCAATAGCTCCCTACGTGTGAAGAATGAGGGTTAATTATTCCACGATGCTTAATAATTAAAAAGCTCACATCGGCGCATTAAAAGTCTTGCGTTATGAAAGCGTTTCCCAGCTGCGTGAATATTGAGACGCAGGAAAGCGCGTGCCACATTATTACGAGCTAGTGCATTATTACTCGGTTGGAAGCGTGAAATTCGCAAGTTCTTCGCTTTCACTTATGTCGCAATGTTCGTGTCTGCAGCTGTCACTGATGTCAGCGTCAACGCTCGACTGCCCTGCGGGTTAAAATGGCTTAAAAATCCCTTATTGCAGTTGATCTCGGCCCTTGCATTCCCAATGAACTATCTAAACACTACGCAATACCATATTCGGCTTCTGCTACGGCATGGAGAGACGGCATCTTCATGTGCATAATATTTGTTCTATTTCGCCAATCGCAACACAGATCGGAGAACGAAACAACGCATGTGATACCATGGTTGTTGAGAGATGAGAAAAGATGGCCAGTGAGGACGCGTATTCAAGAGGAGATTAGTGAACGTCCGCGCTAGGGCCCGTCGCTCTGCAGTAAATATGTAATTGCTGATGTTGACGAAAAAATGCAATTTCAGATTTGAATGAAGCTGTCTCAAAATCTTGCATTAGATAATTATGTTGCAACGCAGAGGATTTGCCCAGCATTATTCTTATTTAACATGTATTTTATTTTACTGTCGATCGCGTGGTGGAAATGGTGGCAGCTATATGAATACTATTTTCCCTCCAGTGGACGTATTTAAGTCTTCTCCTCAAAGCCCAGCAAACATCAACCGTCCGCTTAGCCGCATGTATGGCGCCAACTGCCTGTTTGGCAAAATGTTAAGTGTTGGTGAATTCATCGCATCCGCTCTCGCGTTGCAAGGTCACAAGCCTTAGGCAGGCGGTGGAAGCTAGAACTTATTTGGAGCAAGTTCCTGCTCTTTACTAGCAAGGACTAGTACTGAGCACTTACTAGCCCTTACAGGCGGTAAGTGCTCAGTACTTTACTTGAACACTTCCAACCGCTGCGGAAAAGTTTGTTAGTGATTCCCACTGCATGAAGTCCACTTCCTGCAGTGATTACTTGTGACATTTCGAACGTCACAGGAAAACAAAAAATGTCCCCACATGATGCCCCCCGATCGTTTCGTCGAGTATCCGTTTAACCGAGCTTGTGGGTCGCCGCGTCATGACGGCGCTAGTAATCAGCATTTTCTCGCTTTAGCTGTCTGGTTCATGTGCACGCTGCTGCAAGTAATTCTGGAAGTCCACTTCGATAATCCACTGTAAGAATTGAACATTTAAAGATTTGAACTATCATTTATTTGCCCGTGGAATGCATGGGTGGGAACAGCAGAAAAAATCTACATTAAAGCAGGCCCTGTTGATTCCGCATGGCGCCGGTACTGACCTTTTTCTGAATGTAGCTTATTTTGACAGTCTGCGCGAGCTTTCCTTTTTACGCCACGTTGTGAAATTAAAGCAGGACGCCTTCTCGATATACCAACACCTCGACATCTTGCGGGCGCTTCATGAGCAAATTCCCGCGCAGCTGTGCTTGAGGCGGTAAGTAAAGCATATCGAGAACATCCTAGGAGCTGACGAAATACAACCACACCTTACTCCGTCATGTCACGCCTGGATATGATTCCAGACGGAGAATGTGTCACCCGGAGAGGGGTGGACTGCGTGTCACGTGCTTAGATAGCTTGTTGCGTACAGACATGCACGTAGGAGCGTCAACGCTGCCGAAGACTTCGTACTGACCTGTCGTCGTGACTTGTGTTGGACACACATCACGACGCTGGGTGGTCGCATTGCGTGGAGGCCACCAATAGAAACATTCAAAGCCAAGCTCACGGAATTCATTACATTGTAATTTCTTTGTCGCTTCATACGTTTGCGTCCGACCAGTGCTGGGAGAGAGCTTAACGGGACGCTCGCTCACTCTTTTATTGCCTTGATGGCTTGCGTGACGGTTTCCTCACTTCATTCCTCTGACCTACTCAAATGTCAGCGCAATTTTCGCATTTCATATACTCGGTGACGATCTCCCGAACTGACGACCGTGCGAGGTGGGCATCGGACTCCCTCAGAAGCGAAGTAACGCAGACCTTTTAAGCGAAAGCTTTCTTTGGCTCTTCGGTTTTACGTTGGCCTGCTACTGCTGCGACTACTGTGGCCGCTGTTCTGGCCGGTTGTAGTGCCGGGTATTATGGTACACCATATACGTCTGGCTTCCAAGTACCGCATTGGCCTCCCAGCACTGCTCACCGTTCTGAAAATTCAGCAACTATGACAGTGATCGGACCCGAGACTAGCCTTTGGCTATGGGTCCGTGCAGTGCTATGCAAATTTTTTGTTACTTTTTGCTTAATAAAAGTGAATTCAATTGAATTGAATTGAATTGAAAACTAAAAAAATGCCTCAAGCAAGTTCAATTCAAGACAGGTATGTCATGATTAAAGCTTTGGGTTACGTCGATTCCCACCTACGCATAGGATCCGCCAACTTTGTTCTGCGTTTGTGTGGAGGTGTTTTTTTCGCTGTTTTTAGTCGCTCCATTGTGCGTAACTCTTAAGCTCCTTGATTTCTCCTTCGTTTTTCTGTTTCTCCGGTATAGGTGCTGGCTTTCTTGACCATCCAGTGTACACGCCCTCGGTTCAGGGATGCCAGGGGATGAAATTCTATGTTGCGTCTTTTTAAAAAAAAAAGTATGGTTTCTGTTCGTTTTATTCAAAACAAACTTCCGGTAGTCGGGCCTCCCAGATGCACAGAAACTAACGACCCGCATTGCTTGCATCTGTCACATTCAGTCGTGTGCCTTCTGCCAATCACGGCTCGCTTAAGACGGTCACTTTGAAACGGAGATGGGAATGAAAAACCCGATATAGCGCCCAGGTGAAACTAACGTTTAACAGTTAACTACCAAGGTTGCTGAAGCATATCTTTTGCAACCATCCATGTCGTGGTGGGGACGACGTTTTTATTAAGCGATCTCTCAATTTTACAAAAAAAAAAATTGTGATTCGAAACCTCCGAATAAAATGTTGCTTTACTCTATGATGATGGGTACTGGCAGCTACATAGTGCCTTCCATAGTTACTCCAAATTGCATATATGTTCTAATTCTAAAATTTCTGCGGAGTTCAAAACGCGCCACCTAGAATAATGAATTCCCGTGCCTAGAAAACTATGAAAAGCTAGAAAAATGTCAGTTCATTTTTGTGGCTTAAGTTACTTAGGATTCTTTCCTTTTTTTTCCGTTTCGTTTTTCTTTCCTCCCGGAAGCCATCTTTTTGCTGCCTTGTGGCGGGCTTCCCACGTTTCTTGTGGCATACGTTTGCTGGTTCAGCGGTGCTGTTAGAATTTCCAATTCACGCAACAAAACGAATGCATTGGAGACACGTCAACGCACGGCAACCATCGCATGCAAGTATATACAACATTCACGTGCCGTCTTTTGTATTCTTTCTGCACAGTCCTGGTAGTCGGGATAGCGCGTCCTCAGAAACAGAAAAACAAAAACCCACAAAAAGGGCATCGGGAGGGTACCACCAGGGGAAGTGAGATAAAGTAAAGCATGGCTTGTCGGCTACCCCAAGAACTCCGGGCAGACAGATAGCTAAGCACGACCCCGACGACCTGTCGCTCCTTTGTGTACACTCAGCTCAATGACGAAGCCGATTCACCACTGTAGATGCATACATTTGGTTGCCTTTTCGTACATTTTCTGTTGTTCGCGAAAAGCACGAACTGCAATGAAGTGTCTTGGGCATCCATGTAATTTGCAACTTTATGGCTTCCTAGCAGCTAAGGCGCTCTCACTACCTGGGTTCCTATACGATTCAGCAAAAACGCCCTTCACATGATATATCCACAGCGCACGGGGTTTTATGTGAATCGGGCACTTCTACCTAACACGATGACGAACGACAAAGCTGGCTGCTTTATGCTCTGCCAATCTATGTGGAAGGCCCGAATTTTGAGCCGAGCATATCCATCTCGTTCCGCTCACGGGTTAATACGACTTTTATGGCGTTTATTTTAAAACTAAAAAATACTGTCGTTTTTAGTTCTCGTGCCTTTGTAAAGTTTTTGTGTGATTTAATATGGTGTTTTTGTGTTTGTGTGTTGTCTTCTTGAATTTTTTGTCTGATTTATTACCCTTTCCATTTGTGTATGTGTTGTTTATTGTATATATTGCTTTATACCCCCATCCCTAAGATTTGAGCCTCGTTTAATACCGAAATCGGGCAAACGTTCTTGCAAAAAAGTTCCTCTTAACCTAAATTCTGTAAACTGATTAATGGGGTAGGGAAAGTTTCTCCATCGTAATTATTTCTTAGAAACAAATCCCTGCAGCAAATGCAACTGTATATGTTTGGACAGTAATATTAACCAACAATTTGAAGAAAAGCGTGTAGTGACAACTCCACAAATATTCTTGAGGAACAAGATATTCCATCCTAATTTTTCGATATTTCTTGAAGGAAAGGAAGCCGCGCTACGGGAAATTCGGGAAGAAAAGACGCCACCCAGGAAACCGTGCGGGGCCTGAGAATAACGGATCGTTTGCGCTGCATACCCATCTTGACTCCTGAAAAAAAAAAGTGTACCGGGAAAAAATCGCCACTGAAACGCGACAACTATAAATTGACAGCGTTGCCTGCGCACCGTGAGAATATATTTGCGGAAGCGACGACGAACGAATGTGGGCGTTCGGTATCTTGCAGCCTATCGCGCATAATTTATGGAAAGCGCGCCGCAGGTAGCGTATTTTGGCACCTGCACAAAGAAATACCCTACAGAAAGCGCGGGAAAAAGGTGACAATGATGGTAGCGCGCACCGCACGGCCTGCATAATAGGGAAAAGGGAATGACCGACGTGTTTTGTACTGCATTGCAGATGAGGGAAGAAAGGGACAGGTATAGGTTTGTTCGCTCTCAAAGTCGAGAGATAAAAATGCAAACAAAGATATCAAATCTTCGTACACTGGCGTTGTTCTGTTGTTCTTGTTTCAACACTTTCGCTCTTGCCGTCTTTTCGCGATGAAATCCGGAAGCTTGCATTTTTTCCCACCGAGGTGGAACATGCGTATCTTCGTGGTTATTGGCCTCGGCGTTTCCGCCCATGCTGGCTTAGAACAAGCTCTCAGAGCGCCTTGACGGCGGAAGCTGGTAGAGACGTGGCTCTAAAATACCCTGCGGCCAATCAAACGGTTAATATACGCACATGTAGGCTGTTGCTTTGTCTAGAAATAGTAACAATAGAAAACAATAGAAATAATAGAATAATAGAATAGAATAAAGAATAGAAATAGAAACAAATAGAAATAGAAATAGAAATAAAACAATAAAGTGCCGGGAAAAATATAGCCTAATTGATATATAGCAACGCAAAATAATGCTCGGACGGAGGCAGGATGACAAGGACTGCGCTGAACCTCAAGCAGATATATTGCGAATGACGCAAAATGTATACATGCCATCCAACCAGAGGATCGCATCCGCGCATGCGGAGAAACGTCAGTTCATTTTGTGAGAACGTGACGGAGGCCGTAATGACGCAGGTCTCCCCAAGTGTTAAAATTCGCTCTGATTCTACGATTTCGCTAGTGAGATGTGAATAGCCCTTTCTAATGACGGAAGCACTTTCCCATTCAGGCGAACTATCTTTGCACTTTAAGCAATGGCTTGCCAAGAAACGTTGTATTTTTTTACTGCAAAGCAGTATATGTCCAACTCTCCTCCCCCTCGCCCCCCCTCCTAGTTTTCATTCGGAGTAGCAGATTTACTCGGCGCTGCTCCGGGGCTACTCCTCACACCGCCGACCCCTGTTTTCACAAAGGTTATCACAAAGATTATTCCACTACCCACCACTGATGCCTCTTTCACAAGTCGACCAGTCGGCTGAGAGCTGCCGTAGCGCCGTTATCACATGATTTCGGAGAATCAACACCAGGTGCCCTATTCTCAACTGCATAAATTCACAGTGAATTCGCCATGTCTATTTGCGTAAACACAACGTAAACAATCAGTTACGTGATGCACGTATAGCTATTACGACGTGCAGTTTAATATGACGCTTCACTCATAAATATCAGAACCAATATATCAAATATTGCACATAAAACATATAAAACACATGTCATGTATTATAAACACTAGCGGTAGTACCCGGCGATGCCCAGGGGTGGGGGGGGAGGGGGGCGGGCATTATACTAATGATACTAATCGGCATAACACGTGTTCAGTTATTTGTTAGTTGTCATAATTGGCTAGTTCATCATGAAGATTTACACAATAAAGAAAAACTCCTTCCTACTTTTAATACGTGGGCTCCACCGGAGGCGTGTCGTGGTAATGGGATACATCTGGAGCTCGTATTTTACTGCCACTTTCGCTAAACAAATCGCACCAAGCTGGTGCGCTGTGCTCAAGCGAGTGAGTGACTGAGGGAAAAACGTTTTATTGAGCCGGTGAAGCGGCGGTGGTTCCCCATTCCAGGCAGCCGTGTGATGAGCGGGCAACCTTCGCTCTGGAGGCCAAAAGTGTCCGGACATCAAGACCGCTGCTAGTCACCAGGTTTGCCCACAGATCAGGATAGGGAACGGGGAATGGAAAAGAGGGGAGATTAGGTCTTGGCTTGCACTCTAATGCTATACCTATAAAGTGAAGTGCCCGACTGACTGACTCACTGATTCATTAACGCCCAGCCAAAACTGGTAGGTCTAGAGACTTGAAATTTTCCGACAACATTTGCGTAATAGCGTAGGTGCTGACTAAGGCAGGATTTTCGGAAATTGCACTGCTAACTGAGGAAAATGGCGAAATCATGTTTTCGTACATTGGTGATTATCTCCGTTACCCGTTCACATATCGAAGCGCTTTTTGCTGATATGTCTAGCCTTTAAGAATATGTAAAATGTAGTTTTAAGATTTCGCCCTAACCAACACTATCGAGGTGATTTCGCAATTTCGGACTAGAATGGGTGTTCCTAAAGATTATACGATTATTCTTTCACTGATTCATTTATCCATTTGATTTTTTGTTAACACATGTTACACACAAAAATGCAGAAAATAAATTTTTGGGAGTTCACTCTGCGACGCCGGTAAAAGGCCCGAATTGTTCTTTTCAAATGATACGCCTGACGAGCCGAAAAGGCCTAAAAGGTGATGTCCACGCGTAGCCAAACGGCTGGTTTATACGGCTTCAAATTTCATGAGCACATTGTTATTACGGTGCCGCAGCTCGTTATTGTGAAAAATTTTTAAAAATTACATCAAGGAGAGATTGAAAAGCGGTGAAAACGTTTTTCAGGAATTCATTTTTTATCGCTCGCTATTGGAGATATTGAACTGGTTTTTGTTGATATAGGTAACGTACTCAGGTATCTAAACACTGTTCTACAACATTTTACATGACACCCACCTAATAGAGGCAATAAGGATTTCGGAAAAATGGTGTGCTTTTACACATTCCTCAATAATCACATAGCCCTTTGATATATCCAATTCTTTTTGGCTTGCAAATGGTGCCAATACAGTTCACCCAAAATCCATTTCAGGATTTTTTCCTCGCATGCCGATAAAAGGCCAGCCAGATTTTTAAATTTACATCCCGTTGTACGTAAATTCCGTTGAATTTTCACTCGTTCGCATAGCGCTTCGCATCTGTTGGCAATTTGTGCAACCACGCGCCTCCCTAAGAGCCGGTGTCATATAATAAAACTGTGACCGATGAGCATCGTTCATACCTTCGTAGATAACACTTCAATACCCCCTCGCCAGCCGCATAGTTCCCGCCGGCTCATCCTGCGGTCTCTTACTATGGAGAACGCTTACGGTGCCTCGTTCAAGTAAACATTTTGCCCTGTCGCTCCAAGCTGCGCCTTATTCATCCCACCCTGTATCAATCCCCCAACTGTCCCGCATGTGGCTTGAAAGACACCATCATTCATACTATGTGGGAATGTAACAAAGATCCCTTCCCACTCATCTGTACCACCAAACAATGAGAGGCGGCGCTGGGTAGCTCCGACCCGCATACGCAGAAACGTCTGACGGAACGGGCTGCCTTGGTCACCGGCATGCTGCAACTACCGGTCCCCTCTTCCTCCTAACTACGTATCGCATAAAGTTTATTTATCTCTCTCTCTCGTCCTCTCCTCTCTCTCTCTCTCTCCTCTCTCTCTCCTTCTCTCCCTTCCTCTCCTCTCCTGCTCTCATCTCTCCCGCTCTCTCTCTCTCTCAGGGTTAAAAATACCATCCGTCACCCAGGCTGCCTGCATTGTTTGTTCCCAACGCAACCTCCTGCCGAATGGAAGTTCTGTATACAAGCCGCCACTCCTTCTCATATCATATTTGAGTGCAAGCAAAGACCCAATCTCTCCTCTTTTCCATTCAGCCTTTCCTACCCTGAGCTGTGGGCAGACCTGGTAACTAGCAGCGGTCTTGATGTCCAGACACTTTTGGCCTCCAGAGCGAAGGCTGCCCGCTCATCACATTGCTGCCTGGAATGGGGAACCACCCCCACTTCACCGGCTCAGTAAAACGTTTTTCACTCACTCACTCACTCGCTTGAGCGCACCAGCTCCGTGCGGTTTGTTTAGCGAGAGTTGCAGTATAATACGACACGCCTCCGTTCGAGCCAACGTATTGACACCAGGAAGAGTTCTATATTGTGTAAAACTTCATGATAAACTAGCCAATTATAACGACTAAAAATAACTGAACACGTTTTATGCCAATGAATGTCATTTGTATAATGCACCCCCGCACCCCCCCCCCCCCCCCGCCCCGCGCATCGCCGCGTGGTACCGCTAGTACGATATGAGGAGGAGTGGCGGATTGTAAACAGAACTTGCATTCGGCAGGAGGTTGCATTGGGAACAAACAATGGAGGCGGTCTGGGTGAGGGAAGGTATTCTTAACCCTGGGAAAGAGAGGAAGAGGGAAATAAACTTTATGCGATACGCTGTTAGGAGGGGGAGGTGACCGGTTGTTGCAGCTTGGCGGTGACCAAGGCAGCCCGTTCCGTCAGATGTTTCTGCACCTGCGGGTCGGAGCTACCCGGCACCGCCTCCCATTGCTCGGTGGTACGGATGAGTGGGAAGGGATATTTGTGACATGCCACATGGTATGGTACGAATGATGGTGTCTTTCAAGCCACATGCGGGGCAGTTGGGGGATTGATACAGGTTGGGGTGAATGAGGTGCAGTTTGGCGCAACAGGTCAAAGTGCTTAAATGAGGCGCCATAAGCGTTCTTCATAGTTAGAAAGGGTAGGATGAGCCGGCGGGAATATGCGGCGGGCGAGCGGTAATGGAGTGTTATCTACGCAGATATGAGCGATGCTCATCGGTCCCCGTTTTATGATATATGACACGGGCTCCTACGGAGGCGCATGGTTGCAGAAAGTGCGAACAGATGGCGAGCGCTAAGCGAACGCCTAGAATTCAACTGAATTTTACGTCAGACGGGATGTAAATTCAGAAATCTCGCTGGCCTTTTTATCGGCATGCGAGGACAAAATCCTCGGTGAACTGTATTGGCACCATTCGCAAGCAAAAAACAATTGGATATATCAAATTTCTATGGGATTATTGAGGAATGTGTAAAAACACACCATTTTCCGAATCCTTATTGCCTCTATTACGTGGGTGTCATGGAAACATGTTGTAGAACAGTGTTTTACAGACCTGAGTAAGTTACCTATATCAACAAAAACCAGTTCACAATATCTTCAATAGGCGAGGCGAATAAAAAATTGATATCTGAAAAAAAGTTTCACCGCTTTTCAATCTCTACTTGATGATTTTTTTTTAATTTTTGCACAATAACGAGCTGCAATACCGTAATCACAATGTGCTCAAGAAAGTTGAAGCCGTTTGAACCAGCCGTATGACAAGGCGTGGACATCAACTTTTAGGCCTTTTCGGCTCGTCAGACGTATCATTTGAAAAGAACCATTTCGCCCTTTTGCCCGCGTCGCAGAGGGAAATCTTTAAAATTTATTTTCTCCATTTGTATGAATAACATGTGGTAACAAAAATCAATTGGATAAATGAATCAGTGAAAGATCAATTGTATAATCTTTAGGAACATTCATTCTAGCCCGAAATTGCGAAATCACCTCGATAGTGTTGGTTAGGGTGAAATCCTAAAACTACATTTTACATATTCCTTAAGGGTAGACATATCAGCAAAAAGCGCTTCGATATGTGAACCGGTGACTGAAATATTTAGGAATTTACGAAAATGAGATTTCGCCCTTTTTTTGGTTAGGAGCGCAATTTCCGAAAATCCCACCTTAGTGACCACCTACGCTGTTACGCAAATGTAGTCGCAAAATTTCAAGTCTCTAGACCTACCAGTTTTGGCTGGGCGTTGATCAGTCAGACAGTCAGTCATTCAATCACTCAGGCAGCTGACGCTGGCAAGGGAAGCAAATTTCTTGGGTTTAAAATGGGTGTTCACAACACAAGGTAATCAAGTAACGTTGATGCGAAGGCGATCGGAAGGCCAGCGTTGAGCTAAAGAACATCCCACAATCGTTTTTACCGTATCTATTTTTTTCTTTCAATCGCCTTTAGTAACGTAGCTGGGCTTCCTGCTTCAATACAAGTTTGTTGCGTTATCACCTTCCCGGCCGCCACCACCGCCACGCTATCGTCTGCTGCTATGTTACAAGTTTATGGCGTGATCACAGAAAAAAATAGGACATTACCATCGGTTGCATGACCCGGTAAGGACAGCGAAACGCTACACTTGACAACGGCAGAGCGTACCGATGCCACTGATTTACTCGATCGTCAAGCTAGACCTCAATCAGCACAGTAATGAATAAACAGTTTTCTTTGTACACCCCGTCCCCGCCGCCTCGATGCCCCTTCTGCGCCTCCCTCACACCCGCCAATCTCCAGCACCTAATTTGGCACTGTCCGAAATTTACGCGTTACAGAACCTTCAACCCTTCTCCAAGTACCTCCTCCTCATACATCAACCCTCGAACACTGGAACCCTCCACGCTAACTTTAATTGCGCACTACTCACACTAAACTTTTTTACGCCCTTATGGGCCGAAAAGGGTGTAAAAATCTTGTACCATGGCTAACACCCTTAAAAGGTGTTTTGGCAAAAAAGGGTGTATGGATGAAAAAAGGGTGTTGAGCTCAACACCTTTAAAAAAGGGTGTTGAGTCTCACACCCTTTTTCTGAGGTGATGGCATGCGCAGAGGCAATGACAAACGGCGGAGCGCGCAGCATTCAACACAAACAGCCAATACGTACAAGTTACAGTTGGAACACGGGATGCAAGCGGTACAGGGAGTGCATACTTACTTAGCAATACATGTGCTGTTCTTGTTTTTATACCCAGCAGAGGAAAGCCCCCAGATGAAGTCGGTGGGCTTGTCGCAAAAAACTGATATTTTAGCGCTAATTTTGGAAGTATAGATTTTACCATGAGAATATACAAATCTACACGTGGATTTGCAAAAACTTTTTAACTACGCGGTAGTTTTCCTGATCCGTAACTGAAATAATTTTATTAAATACCATACAAATCTTCCCTGCCACCTCAACACCCTTTTTCCCAGTAGGGTGTAAAGCTACAAATTAGGGTGTTCGAAACTAAGAAACAGGGCGTAAAGAAAAAAAGGGTGTAAGAAAAGACCGCCAACGAAGAAAAAAGGTGGAGAGACCTCCAATTTTGGAGGCATTTTGTACCTGTTTACACGGGTGGACTGAACATTCTCTACAAGCGGGCGGGGGGGGGGGGGTTGTGCCTCAGGATGTTTACAGCAATATGAATTGGCATAATTTATTACCAGTGAAGCTCTTTAATCTTCAGGAGGTAGTTTCGGCAGCATTAGCAAAAAAATACAAAGAAAAAACTGGGGCGCCTGTAAAGGGTGCACCACCGCAGATAGGGTATTATGACAATGAAGTCGGCTTTCGAGCTTGTTAGAGTGTGAGCACAAGGGGCGTATGCGTATCCGCACCTCTTACTGTACCATTTCAAAGGTACTAGTCTTTTTTGGACTCTAAAAGCTAGAAAAATTCGGGCAGCTTGCAATAGGGGTGCAAGGCTGGAGAAACAGCAACGCTGGGGGCCGACCTACCTTGTTTCCCTCTTGGATCTCCTGCAAACGGGGAGGGGGGGGGGGGAAGGCGGGCACACTGGAACAGCCTTGTAAAATCCGGTTAAATTTGGCCTCATCCCTGAGCGGTCATTCTGGCTTAGCAAGAACATTGTAAATCTTAGCAAACATAACAAAACCTAGCAACACCGGAAGAAACTAGGTCGACCCCCAGCTCCGCTGTTTTTTTTTTGCAACTGAACACCTATTTCACATCGTTTCAACAACCTACAGAAAGCCAAGCGTGTTGCAGTTCGTAAACATCCTTTTCGCCACACGACTACAGTCTTCTTAATTTTGAAGGTTCAAATTGGTGTTTCACGTGCCAAAGCTAAACTTGGGGCATTAGGTGCACCTAATAAGGAAACGAGCGATCATTGCATAAGAGCAATTTTTTTTTTGCGTTTGGAAATTTCTTGCGAGTAGAGGAGTATATGAGGGGATGCCTTCTTCTTTACAGTGCTATTATGCACCCGAACATGGCCTTATTCAATAAACAGCTGAACCCCTTTTCCACACCCTTTCAACACCCTAAGAAAAACCAGGGGGTGTTGAAGTTGATCAACACCCTTATTTTCAAACAAAAAGGGCGTAGAGCTAGAAAAAGGGTGTTGAGACTCAAGAAAAAAGGTGTAAAGGCCTCCCAACACCCTTTTTCCACCTATGCTACGCCCTTTTTGGCTAAAAGGGTGTAAAAAAGTTTAGTGTGCTCTCTAGAAAGCGGTCTAGCGCGAGCAGTTTAGAGCCGTGAGCCTGTTCTCCTCACCCCACGTGACCTCTTCCGCCTTCGTAAGGAGCCACCAACTTCAACTTGAACGGTTTATTTTCAAGATGTCCCAAGCTACGAACATCCCACCCTCTACTCCCGCTTCCCCCACTTGACCTAGCGTCTTCCTCGTGTAATAAAGGCTATCTCCTCCCCTTCCTTTGTATTTTGCAATTGAATTCGATCATGTGACCCACCAGCCTACTAAGAGCATGGAGTCTCTATGAATAGGAGGAGTGTGAAGAAATGCCATGCGTTCGGCTCTTTGTAATGGAGAGGCTTGTACTTCCCTCTTACGTTACTGTTTACGCCAAACAAATAATAGCTATTTAATTGCCAAACATAACAACAAAATACAGGTCGTTATTTTTAGCACCGTTATCGCTAAACTTGGAAACAGTCAAAAGTATTATTTCTTTCGCTAGAAAACAGTTTTAAATTACCCGTCTAGTGAAACTGCGCCTGCTGCAAATTCGCGGAGATTTCAAGGCGCCGAAGGTCGGTGAAATTATTTGCCCTATTTCACGGCGACAGCAGCCGCCATTTGCAAGCTGTGACGCATCATGACGCCACTTTTACGCGGGCCAGTGCGTGGCTCAGCGTTCCCGCAGACTGGTTATACTACGTCACGCCTTCTCAGCCAACCACAGAGAGAGCGTGACGTACAAGACATATTGTTGTTGAATAGCAAATAGATGCCTACGTTGCCATGTCCGCTGCATTTCGTCAAGTTTTTCTTGCTGGCCAAGATTATGCGTTTTCATTAGATAGATATAAGGCAAACTTTAGGACTGGTGCCAGTAAACGTCATGAAGCGTCAAAATTACGAAAGCACACACAACTGGTTTGTCAATCGAAAGCACATTGCCAAAATTGAAAGCCAATCAGAAAATACTTTCGACAAATTCACAGTTCACTGTGAAGTTTGTCCATCGAGAATAAGGCCCCAGCGCGAATGGGTGTAAAGACGCTCGAAAGCCGCCACCACCACCGCCGCCGAGAATGTAGCCGCGGCCGTTGCCGCTACAAATTCCACCTCGCCCACTAGCTGCACGCCCCGCAGGTTGAAAGCAACTTGCCCGGCTGAAACGCTGGTGTGAGTGCATTGTTAGGTGCGGAATACCTCAGGACCAAACAATGTCCGTCCGCGTCCGTGCGCGTAGCATTTACATTCGAAAAAAATCACACAGGCACCGTCAGGATTCGAGCCTGTGCCTGGCAGACCAGACAGAGGTTGTGTCAGTCGTCTTACCAGTTGGGCTACGACCAGTGAGTTAGTCCCGAGAGTTCAACGTCCTTACTCCCTCGCCTGTATCGTGCGGAGTACCTTAGGACCTCCAATGCCCGTCCGCGTTCATCCGCGCGCACACCAGCATCAAGCGAAAACCAAGCGGAAGTCGATTTGAGCCGTGAGTTGCATATTCATTTAGGGAATAATGAAAATGCAACTCACGGCTCAAACCGGATGAGCATCTGGGCGCAAATCGGATGTCACTCGGGGCGCAACTTGGATGTCCTTTCCAGTCCCCGTACTCCGCACCCCCGCCATCATCCACAGAGTGGGGATGCTGGCATTTTTTCTTCGTTAGCTTGAAAGCCATTTCGAGCAACATTGCCCTGTCGGCGGCCCTCTTCGACCGGTTGATCATTGTTCTTCTGGCGGAAGAATAATACTAGTTCTTAGTCTGGTCGCATGAACAGGTTTTATTGCTCAATTCGCCAGTGCATTTCACGCCTAACTAGGCGTTTATCCCACGTTGCCAGTTTAGGAGTGCACGGGTGGGAGTGAAGGGAGGGAGAATTCATGCAGAGGAGGGCTTAATGTCGCTACTGATGATATACCCGTTGTGGTGGTGGGAGATTTAAACGTGGCAGACGCATGGCTCAGTGGGCCCAGTCAGTTGTCCTCTCGCAATCGAGCGGTTTGGGTCTGGGTTGGTGTGTTGCACACGCAATGAGATTCCTACAACCGGTTAGCGAAAGGGACACCCACATGTGTTTCCACTGGTATAGAGGCCGAAGCCACAGAAATAAGAATTTAGCGAGCGAAAGACACGGACGGTGGAAAGGACGGGATGGGCGCTAACGGGCACACTATGCGCGCGAACCGACCCTACAAAGAAACATCCCAAAACCTGCGATAAGAAGCATTCTAAACCTTTTGTAAACTGCATTGAAGGTGTTGTGTACGAGATACCGTTGAATTGTGGCAAAGTATACATCGGCCAAACTGGACAATGTGGGAATGAGCGACTACGAGAGCACCCTCTCTATGACAAACGGGACCGAGTCACATTTGCCGTCCCACTGCAAAGAATGTCACTGTGTAACCGAATTGAACAAAACAAGTTTCTGAAAGTTCGGGCGTCACGGCACGTGAAGTAGCGGAAGCCTTCTACACCAAGCGAAAGGGCGATAACTGCGTGAGCGTACCATCGCTGCTAATCTTCGCAAAAGAGGGTGCGTTCCTTGATAGCTTTCTTTATGTTTTGTTGATGTGTGCCTTCACCAGATGTCTGTTAGTTTTTCTAACACACGTGTGTGATTCCGCCGAATCTACATATGCGTAGCCGTCTTTTCAATAAAAATCCAGTTGACGAGTTAGCGCCCGTCCCACCCTTTTCACCGTCCGTGTCTTTCACTGCGCCAAATTCTTATTTCTGTAATATGAACCAAGTCACCCAACAACACGTCTTACTGAAGCCCGAAGCCCACGATGAGTTAACACTCGCTGTGGAACCGACGCATGTCGCTCGCTTGGAGGCAGAAAAGCGCAAGCTTAAGAAGCATTAGCCCGAACAGAAGCGTGAATGGGCGCGAAAACCACTGAAAGCCGCAGCGCAGCCGCCGCCGTTGCCACCTCAAGTTACAGCTGGCCGAGTAGCTGCGAATCCCTCCCGGATGAACAGCAACTGGCCCACTTGGAACGCCGACGTGGGCCAATATCAGTCGTTCAGCTTTAAAGGGCTTTCAGGGCGACTATGTTAGACAGTATCTTTCACTTCTAAGCACCCGTTAATGACCGGTTTCCTGTTTATGCGTGCACGGGTTGGGAGAGGAGAGGGAAGCGGGGGAGGGGGCGGGGACGCGCAGACAGGTTTCATACCCTTACTGATGGTTATGTCGGTTGGGCCTGGCGTGAAGTCCAACGCGACCGTCAAACAGCACAATGCGACTTGTCCGGTGTCATCTGTGGTAGAGTGGATTGGGTTGGCGCATTACAGAAACAGTAAGATGCCTACGACGCGGTAGGGAAAGAGACAGCTCTACGTTTGACCGCTAGGGTAAAGCTCGGTCTTTTCCAAATTTCATGTAATTGACTAGGGAGTAATTCACGACTCCTCAGTCGTGAATTACAAAAAAAAAACGTGTTTTGTTTCGTGCACTCCGTGGAGGGCGTGCTGCTTTGCAGGTCATCCTTCTTCACAGAGTGGAAGGGCACTCTATTTTTTACATCTGGCACATTTCTCATGCTGTGTCGCACAAAATGGCTGGTGCAAAGGTAAGCGAACACGGGTATGTGGCTCCCTGACGTCGCGATTCGAGTTATAACGTTTAAAACTGTTAATCGGAACTTTACGCATTATAACTTTGGCGTTGCTGGGAACTTCGGAAGGCTCGCCGCTACAGCTTCGTAATGCTAAGCCTAGCTGCAGCTCTTACCAGAGCCACAGGCTGAGCGAATCAGTCTTAGTAACTAGCAGAAGAAAAAGGCGAACACCGTAAATGATGATAATTATAATATTAAGAAAACACGCGCGGCAATTCCACACTAGTGCCTTCACGTTCACCACGTCGTAGGGCGTGCTTACGTGTCCTTGTATTTTTCGAGCCCTATATTTTCCCAGGCAAACGCACGACAACGTTTTCTTTCCGTCATGTTCACAATCCCGCCGGTTGTTGGCCGCAAAGATGGTTACTTAAAGGAGCCATGAAGACAAAATACAAGTTGGGTTTATTAGAAAGACGGCTTAGTCCCGATAACAATGATACCAATATCATCGGAATCTTTGAACAAATAACAGAGATATTGAAGAAAAGGTGTGAAGCAGTCGCGACCCCCTAGCCGATTTCCCGCAACTTTTCTATGACGTCACGGAACCTTGTTTGTGCGATTGGCGGCCGCCCAACTGACCTGTCGCGACGACAATGACTGGACGTCTGTAATGGGGCCTCTAGTTCCATTTGACCGCATCACTTGAATGCTAACGCGCAGTTAACGTACTGAAAATTATGTTTTATTGTTGGCCCGTATGACGTCATTCTTGCTCATAACACGTCACGGTGGCGCGAAATTTGAATGTTTTAAATACTTCTTGCTTTTTTTTTCGCTAAAAAATATCTTTTCTGGCTGTAATGGAGCTGAGTGAAATACTGAATGCTAGTTCTTTCAAATTAAACGAAGTTGTATTTTCTCTTCATGGCTCCTTTAAACAGCTGCAAGGTTATACCAGGACTGATATTAAAATCTATCTGATCAAGTAAGGCACGCTTAATAAGCGCACTTCTGCTAATAATGACCCGGAAGGGGCACTCATCTACAAAAACACCGTGCGGAAATTTTGCGATGGCTATTATAAGACTAGTAACGTAAGGACGAAAGGGAAAATTACCAAACACGGCTTTACGCAGCGAAACAAATGATGACCTTGATAGAAAAAGAGACCCCCGCTTGGGTAAACAGGGGTGGAGACGAAGTCAATATAATCTGCGGTCGCGGGAAAATGGGTCCGGGAGCGGTCTAGACGAACGTTTTATTTGGTTCTTCTGAATCTTCGCAACGTCAGGGCGTTTGCAGTGCGGTTTGGAAGCTTTTACTGGGGCGGAAATTGCGATCGATCTAATCTCATTTCCATAGCTTTCTTCCTTTGAGACCGGGGTAGAGGGGCCGAAGTGGGATGAATAAAAGTAGGATGTAAGTGCGTTCTCACTATTTTAACTTGTCACGTCCATCCGAAGTTTCTCTAGGCAATGGGAAAGGATCTGCCTAAAAAGGATTATTCCACAAAGGCTCCATGAAGAGCTTAAATCCAGAGTCATTTTTTTTTCTTTCGTTGTTGCTCAATGGATGACTGCTTCGTGCGCTTCACTTTTTTAACCTTTGCGAGTTTAGTCAGTATTTGGAATTCTGCGCATTGAAGCAGTGTAATACCTAAAAAAATATCACCAGTAAACGCTTTCAAAAGCGCGACGTGCTCAATTTTGCGTTTTCGGGCGTGTGTAACTTGTGTAACAAATGTTTCTTCGTAGCATTATTTAGGGTTAGAAAAGCGGAGACTACCTTCGTTTTTTGTTTTTGTTTCAGGTGCTTTCACTTCTTTAAACCAGTAACGAGGAACTCAAGCTAAAAACAATAAACTCAAACAGCAAAAAAGGAAGCCTATAATCATGACGTGCATCCGACCATCGCATTAAAAAACGGCCTAATAAAATACACCCCGCATTTTAGCTTAACGCCGAGTAAGCCCAGCAGCGGTCTCCAAAAAAGAAACAAACCGCGCAACAGGCGGAACTTCGAGAGCCAGTCCGTCTCGTCTTGGATTCCTACGCTTGAGGGAGCCTTCACGTTTACGTTCCATTTGTTCAGGTGAGTTTTTCCTGTCGGTGTGTGTAATTTTTCTCTTTTTCTCGCTCTCGCTTCAAAATGCGGAAGTGGCGAGTTTTATGTAACATATTTGGCTTTTGAATAGAAATAGCCTCATCTTGCGAAGCAGCCAAGTCCAAACACTAGTACTTTCTTCACTCTTTTATCCCACTTCGTCCACGTTGAAGTTGTCTTGTTAGGCGGATTTTCACAGCGCTTGCCTTGAGGGCCTTACCCTTTCGCGCCGTCGAGAGTGCCTGCCTCTCTGCGTACACAGTCTTCTTTTCATTCCGTTTCGGTTCTTTCAGGTCTTCAAAATGCGTCGCACTCTGAGTACAGGTGGAATAGCGGGCCACGAATCTCAGTTTTTGAACCTGTAACTTTTCGGAATACTGCCATGGCAGTCCGTGCAACTGTTTGATAAATGACTATGTATATAAACTTAAGGCGCAACGATTTTAACTTTTTGTTTTTGCTTTCAACGCTACTCTGGAGGTGTTGTTTTTGGGCACCAACAAAAAGTGAGCGAACCTCCAGATAAAAAAAAGGACCCTTCGGTTTAATTTGAACGTCGGAGGACAACACCACAGCGGGCAGCATTTTTGCAAAATTGATAAATTTATTATCCAAAGAAGTGCCCTGGAGAATAGCAGCGCGAGACTCCAGAAAAAACGGGTCACAGTGCTAAAAAGAAGGCGAATACATCTGCTTATTTAAATGGCATGATTTTCAACCGAGGAAACTGAAACCGAAAGTTAAGTTGGCAGGCTGATAACGTTAGAATACAATTCGGGTATGTTACGACGGTATGCGCTCTCGTGGGTTGTGTTAAAAAACCGGTATACTTCCTTCCGGTCGGAGAATCCTCCATCAATTTGCACCTTGTCTGTTGAGTTGAACTGTTAGCGAAGGTGGTTGACGTAATGACATTTACTACTCGTTCCGTCGTTTTTATTGTTTCAGTATGGTATATCCACGTAAACAGGCACGACCCACCCATCTACCATGTTTAGCTGGAGCATAATTAGTGAGAGTCGCAAACACATCACTGAGTGCATTTATCCGTACTCAGTAACATAAAGTTCCGTAACATTCGCCACTTGCCATTTCTGTACACTTGAGGATAGAAGAAATCAGGAAAAAAAAACAGATGTCTGCAATACCAGTAAAGGAAAAACATCCGGTCCTTGCACTCTTGTTTGGTATTATGTAATTAAATACAAAAATACCAACGTGAGAACAAAGAATCAGTTCGTGATTTGGAAGTTGTAATCATTACGTAAGGAACTATAGATAATGTAGACGGAATTTGCACTCCTAGCTTAACAGGCGCTCAAGCAAAATAAGGGGCTGTCTTGCAACAACAGACCGGTTGTCTCCAAAATCAGAAGCCGCAACGCGGAGCAATGGGAGGCACTTCTGGCCAGCGACGTCACCGCAGAGGTGTCGGGGCGTGGGGGCCCGGGGGGGCTTGGCCGTTCTCCCACGGGTCGCTGAGGTGAGGGAGCTTAGCAACATAGGCACCGGCTGAGGCCTACCGCTGAGACTCCAACGCCTTGGCTGCTGGGCCTCCCACAAGGTGCTCAACAGAATAAAATTCTCTCTCTCTCTCTCCTCTCTCTCTCTCTCTCTCTCTCTCTCTCTCTCTCATCTCTCTCTCTCCGCAGGGCAGATCGATCTGGTGCACCGGGCCCGCAAAGCAGTAGAGATACTGTCCGGCGGCGACACGTTGCGAAATATAGCCAGAGCAGCGCGCGCCACTAGGCGTTCGCTGATCAGGACATCACTTTGTAAGACGCAGCAGTTCTGCGCCCTCACCGAGCAGGCTGCATTTCACGCTGCGCTCAAATTTGGCATTGGGGATTATAATAATCCTTAGCCTTTTTGTTTTCTCCTGTGGCTCACGCATTCTGTCGTAGCTAGGTTGCCAGAGCCTCTGTATTTTCCAAATTCAAAGAAAACTTCTCCTAAGCTCAGGTAGAGAGGGAAAGATAGAGAGAGCGAGAGAGCTGTTCATTAGGGAATAAAGCCAAGATGTTTACATAATCCCTACACCGACAAGCTACTCGGCGGGAGAGAGGGTAGGGGGAGGAATACGCCAGTAGTGCTTTGCCTTGAGCTGAAGGGGAAGGCCATGCATAGACCGAGGAGTACTTTTACGCTGATTGTTCCTGGGAGTAAGTGCTCGATCTCCTGCACCGAGCGGCACCTTGCGAGCATACAAGCGGAGCACTGTAAAAGTACGTGCTCCATGTTTCCGGAGAGCCGCAGTTACCGCAGCAAGAATTCGAGGTTGCACAAAGTCGAAACTGCTAGATTTTGTAAGCGCTGCGTTGAGGCGTAATCGGTGGTAGAAAGTTTCTAGTCGACGCGGAAGTCAATCTGGCAGCTTAGTCCTGAGGTCAGGGTCGATGTAGCTGCAAGAAGACTTAATGCTGCTCTGGAAGAGACCAGTGACGATCATCATACTTAGTAGAGATGACTTTCCTCATATTACGCATTTGAAGGCCCCTGCGAGTTGCTTCATCTGCCTTCTCGTTCCCTGGAATACCACAGTGCCCTGGAAGCCCCTGAAATATCACTTGGTGGTTAGTGTCTTTTACTAGATGGTTCAAGTATGTTATGTCACGACAGGAGTGTTCATGAATGCTGAAGTAGTCGTTGCGCTGTAGTCTTTGCAGGGCTGTCTTGGAATTTGTGAAGATGGTCTATTGTGCAAGCGGTTGACGGAGAAAATACTGGATGGCCTCTTTGATGGCGTGAAGCTCGGCTGATATAGAGGACGTTGTCCGCTCGTTGCTATGAGAGAACTCCTGCCCGGCGGATGAAACAAAGATCCCAGAGCGTACCGTAAAAACCCGCGTATAATACTGACCAGCGTATAATACGAGTGCAATTCGGAATCCAAATCAGAAAAAAATTTCATCCGCATATAATGCGAGGTAAAGAGCGCAAAACATTTATTTGCACTGCAGTTACCGTTCAGCATTTCAGTTTTCGCTGGCACTGCTCCGACGTCGGTTCAGTCATCGTCAGGTTCGCTGCCGCTGTCTCCTGAAGTCGCCTTGTCGGAAATGTCTTCCCACAGAAAGGGGTCCTCAGTGCCATCAAGGGCGTTCGAGATGCCGCATTTCTTAAAAAAACGACTGACGAGCTCCTCTGGGATGCTGGCCCACGCATCCGCGATCAGCCACAAAGCACCGCTGGAGAAGCCCGCGTCAGCCATCCGGTAGCTGTCACTTACGGGTCTCCTGACCTCATCCACTCTTGGTAGCAGGACCTGATGCAGTCTTTGAAAGGCTTGTTGATGCAAACGTCTAGCAGTTGCAGCTGGGATGTCATTCCTCTGGAATGACAATGAGTTCGGTGCGGGGTTCGCGCAACAACTTCTTCACGGAATCAGCCAGGTGGCAGCGAAAGGCGTCCAACACGAGCCTGACGGGAACCCCCAACAGTGCTCCAGGCCGCCGACACCACACAGATTTATCCAGTCAAGCACCAGTTGCTTTCTCCACCCACGAATGCTGCCTTCGGTGACGCCGAACTGCCGTCCTGCGGCGTAATTCCTGATGGTCTCGGCACATAAAATAACTTTTCTTTTAATTGCAGCCGAATACTGCCTTGTGCACCCGACATCGTGATAGACTTGCGGTGAACGTGCCGATCCTTCGCGTGGTCAAAACAATCAAAATGGCGCCGGCTGAGAGAACAGAGAAGCGGCAACCAGCTAACGCCCAAGATGGCGCACCCTCCTGAAACCAAACCGAGAGTGCAAATTTCCGGCTGAAAACTTGGGATCCACATATAATACGAGGCACATTACATAGTAAAATTTGGAAAAAAGCCTCGTATTATACGCGGGTTTTTACGGTACATTAGCCGTCTGTAAAAATTTGGTTTGTGTCTAAGCACAGCCGGCTAATGGTGCCGAGTGTTTCCTGTAACAGGCCGCATCGAGGCATATTCTCTTGAGAATCAATTCCTGGGATGTTGCATCTAATGTGCAATTGCGAAAGGGTCCGGGGCGGCAAATTATAGGCAGTGAATTTGGTGCCTTGGACGGAATAGAAAGATGCAATTTCTTCAATGTGTAACCCAAGCTTGAGTTGCCATTTTCTATTATGCGCGTTAAGTGGTCTGGTAGAGTTCAGTGTAATAACACAGCTTGCCTCAACTTCTGCTGTATTTATCGTTATAATCATTTTAGAGCACAGAAACAGTAACTCCTAAGGAACACATCTCCGGAGAACTCTTAGCAGGCTACATTTGGATCACATCACTGAGGCCCATGCGTGGAATTGGGAATTTACCGTCCCGGCATTACGAAGAGGATAACGCAGGGAAAGGTGTAAATTTGTGCTTCCTAAGCGTGTCAGGTTAACAATTTTTCTCTAAAGAAAACTACCTGGCCCGAGAGCCTTCCAAAAAGCAGAAGTCATTCTGGCGCATTGATGCGTGAAATGAATGTTTGCGCACTCCTCACTCTATTACGCTTGTAAAGGTATAGTGCAATTTTCAATAATAGCCACCGTATATGAAAACCAATTCAGCACCTGCCCTTTAAGGCGCGCCGTAGTGTAGTGGGAAGAAACGATAGAGCACATGAGTACCCGCAACAAGCTAATAATTCCTGAGTACTGTGTAATGCATGTCGTCCTTACTGATAAAACCCCCTCCATGGATTGTATTAGCAATTCATTGATTGTAGGGTTTAACGCGCCGACACAACGCAGGCGATGAGGCGCGCCGTAGTGGAGGGCTCCGGATTAATTTGAACACATGGGGATCTTTTAACGTGCGCAGAAATATCGTACACACGGGGGCGTTTTTGCTTTTCGTCTCCATCAGAAAAGCGGCCGCCACGGCCGGGAATCGAACCCGCGACCTCGCGTTCAGCAGCAGAACGCCTTAGCCACTGAGCCACCGCGGCGGGTAATTGTATTAGCAATACTCTACTCTAGGCCGGTTGTAATGCCTTAAAAATAACTGTGCTGGTTGATGACAGTTGTTTACACACGTTTTTTTTTACTTTTACCCAACAAGGGGAAGCGAAACATACACTATTTCTAATGTTTAAAATAAAATTACCCGCACCACTGGTTCTAGGGAAATCTGGTGATTCTCACAACTTCCCAAATACCCCAATACTTTACCGGTGAAACAGAGTGCCAGCAGGTAAATCTCCTGCCTTGGCGTGAGCGGCCAGCTTTATCTAATTGTTGCACGATATGAAATATACGTAGTTTGCACACGGCCCCACCCAAGCCCGTTCTGGGGCACCACATGTCGCTTTCTCATTTTTTGCTTCCCAAACTTACGAAAACCGACAAATATTTTACCGTGCATGTGGAAGACAAGTCGATATATCGGCTAGTACGCCACATTCCACGGCAGTTGACATGAGACATATATCCACATGGTGGTGGACATAGGAGACCATAATGTCGGTGCATATATATCTGCAGCGAAATTATGGTCCCTTGTAGGTCAGGAATTATTTTCAAGGCAATTTACGCTTGGGCTTTAGCACGTACCACCCTGACTGGCCCCACATCCTCCCCGCCGGTTACCTGAGACTCGCACTGTCACCATCCCTATAATTACAGGGAAACTGCAAAGGTCCCTGGCATTAGTTTTGCGCTGTACGTATCCACGTAGGTGAACTTGTTGCAATTGCAAATGCGTCTGCGTTCAGCTATACTTCCGTGAAGGTGCGCAGGGTGTGCGGAACAATATATTCCTGTGCATGTTCTATTACCGCCAGACACTAGGGAACCTTGAACCAATTCGAAACGAATCTTCAGACAAAAAAGAATATAACTTCGAGCTCAGCCCCCAGTACCGCTCTCAAAAGTAAAGGAGTCTTGGCTACAATAGAGCGGAGCTCTAGCATTCAGGAGGGCGAAGTTGCAAGGAACGCTGGATACCATTACATGCTACCGGCAGCTGCCGCGACAGAACGAGCGTGGGGATTAGGTTGGGCAGATAAGAAATGAGGGGGGGGGGGGGGGACCAAGCCTTCACCTGTGTGGGTCGTGCTACACGCCGGAAAGCCCACGGGGCACAAAGCCTGAGGCTGGCCGGAAGCGTCCAACCACCAAGGAGCAGCCCAGGTACAAATTGCCTCGTAAATCCACCAAAGCCAAATTTGGCTCTCCACTGTACCGGGCACCCATGAGCGCTAAAAATGCTGGAACAGCGGAGAAAGAACACGGGAAACGCAGAGCGCGCATCTGGCGCGATTCTAACGACCCCCGAAAAGCGGCGCCCCGGGAGGCAACCTGCTCTGGCGCTCTACAACGAAGTAAACAACAACGCGGGCAGGGGGATTTGCATTATAGAGTAGCCTCTGGTCTGTTTACGCGCTCTGTATGACCTGGGTATGTCTTGCAGAGAGAATGCCAGCGTGCTCGAATCCCTTTCTGAATAAAACAGTCCTAAAGCAATGTAGGATCAGGAAACACTGACTGGACTACTAACACTTTCTATTTATTAAACAGACAGCTGCAGCCTTATTTAATATTTTAATACTCCAGCAATTGTTTCTGTCACTGGGGCTTTTCTTCTTGTCTAGAGGTGTATTTTCGCAGGACCAAGTCATTTTACAGTGCCTCAACGTACCTTGAGCAGGAGAAACGATATTCCAAAGCCAGTATATATTACTTCTGCACATGTGTTCAATATCCCCAACACGGAAAAGCCAAGCGCAGGAGCTCAAAATAGCTGTATTACTCGCTCATTGCGGTCTCAGCAGATGGTCTAAATCTTGCCCGAAACCGCTGAGTATAAAAGCAGGTCGGGCCTCTTCGGAACAGACGCCCCACGGCAACCATGTGCTGATCATCGCGTGCCTGCGTGCTGCATCATTTTTTCCAGGAGCGCATTTGTAGAGACGGTTGCCCGGGCGTATATATACCTGGTCTGGGGCGGAACCCGGCGAGCACGCATTCTGGCGACGTTCGTAAACGCGTGCTGTGCCCGGCTCGGCCCGCCCTCTACCTATGCCGACAGAAATGGAAGTGGTAGTTTTTGTATGCGTCCTTTAAGGCCCCGGAAGGATGAACATGCACTGCGACTGGGACGCTACAGCTATGGTGATCGTTGGGAGTTTCTCGGGAGCTCTCTCGTCTGCCCGAAGCACCTGCTTCCGCGCCGTTTATCGACATCCCTGGAGGACTCCCGGGTTTGTGTTTTTGTTTCGCGCTAACACAAGCGGCATTCCTGCCGTTTTTCTCGAGCTGAATGGTCGTCGATCGATGCTTGTCGGCCCGCCAGATGTGGTTCACAACAATCTACATACACGACCGGGTTGTTGTGATTCGTCGGGTTTCACGACAGTTCGCTCGTGGCGGAACTGGTCTGTCACGGGAGGTCATTTGTTCTGTGTAAACGCAAACAGTACGGTCATGTCCGCCTGAACTGACTTTATCTTCCTTACGCTAAAAGACGAGGCCAGTTGAAACCTAGCACCGCCACTGAGGATGCATCCGCGCTAATTTTTTCCAATGCTAACACCGGTAGGTACTGTGGCGAATGCGTGAGGGTGTTTGAGTATGTATCCTTTTGACACTTGATTACACAATAAAGCATTCAGGTTGTCATGTTTTTAAAGTCATGTTTTGAGCGACTAACACGCCAGCCTTACAAAATTGAAAAAAAGGGAGACTGTGTGTCGAAAAATTGGCGCACGTTAATACCTCCAGTTGAGGTAAATTTATACGTAGCTCCCCACTTCGCCCTTACGACCGCCCAACACCTTCGAATAACATATCCAACCCCCTGGCCCTTTAGCTGGAAGGAGCCACAAAAGTTCCCTAAATCTTTTGGGTACTTAACTGCACATCAATGTTTCCTGCGTTCGGGGGTGGCAGCTGGCGCCGGTACCGAAATTTTCGTCTTTAAATGGACACTACAGTTAATTGTAAATGTTACGGGATTACTTGCGTAAATTCAAGTCTGGGGTCCCAAGGCCATGTTTCGACCACCCTGGGTGCGTTTACGCGAATTTGTAAAGACGATAGTCTAACTTGGGCTAATTAAACGTAGTCATTTTGGTCTGTCGCTACGTCTGTCTGTCTCTCTCGTGACCCGATTCAGCCACCCGGCCAATATACCCTCAGCCGAATCTAAATGACCGGTGTCAATTTTCATACTTGTCAACATTGCTGAACAAGAACAACATATTACGCAAATATTAGACAGAAAATCAATACATAAGTGATATTTGCAATGTTCTTTTATTAAAAATGCATGCATGCTGGGTTTTTGCGACAGCAAATAAAATACTGCATCAACTGCAGAAAAACCTCGCCGGCTGTTTGCCGCGCTACCTGGCGGCATTTAAACAAATCAAACGGCAACAGCCACGAAAGGTTCCACCAGAGAGGCTTCACTTTCCGCTTGGAACGCTCGTGAAGTCAGGCAACAAGGTTCTATGAACGTTGTACTAAGGTGCCTCGATTCACGCGTGTCTCCGCCGTGCGGCAGTGCTGGCATCAAGGTAGTCAACTTGGAGCAGGGGAAAGCGGTAAATTTAAATTGATTTCAGCAAACCTCCCCCGTGTTATGTTGGGAGGAACCAGACGGGAGAGGAATAGCATGAGAGGTGAGCGGGAAAAAGAAGGGGGGCATTTACTTGCCAGGGACGCCAGTCATCTATCGTTTTTCGTCGACATTTGCAACGAAAGGAGCAGATATGCGGCCAATTGTTTTAGTGGAAAATTCAATTCAAAAGTGCTGCACCCTCTCTGAATCCTCCTTGCCGATTGCTTACGACCTTTTGTATGACGCTTACTCTTCCAGGCTTGGTTTGATTGCACCTACAGCGCGGCTCGCTGACACTCCGACTGAGTCAGTCGGTCGGCCGCAGGCGGGTTACTGGCAATTCGTTCGCTCAATTAAAACTAAGCCCCGACAATATTTGTGTCTGTGCGAATCTGGCTTTATGTTATCATTTTGTAACCTATATCAGGCATGTAATCAAAGTAGCTTCGCACTAGCGCACATCCGATAGGTATTGGCTTACGACGCTTCGCTGACTTCGCTTCACTGGAGCTATACGCCGCATACATATGTCTAAGCGAATAGTGTGGTAATACAAAATGTAAGTCCACATAAAGGCGGGATGAAAGTTAGCCAAGCAACATAGGTATTATTTAATTAAAATAAATTCATAATTTTTGTTGTAAAACTTCAAACAAAGGCACGGGAAGCACTTTGTGCGCAGGGCAACTAGCACAGCATTTAGGATCATTTTTCTCTGCCTAAGAAGCGCAGTCACTAGTGATATGATGTTTGTGATGATTTGGGGGACGCTTACGGAAAATGTGTTATTCAAAAACTGCTTATCTAAGCCGTTGGCAATGCTGAAACACAAGAATGTAAGCAGCTTGTGCGACATATACTTCATATTTCCTCCACTGAACCAATGGTGGATATACGAGTGTTCTCCCGACTTGAACTGCAAAAGGCATTTGATTACCTGTTTCACGATATTTTACTCTCGATTTCGGACTACGTCAATGTGAGATCCGTCATTATAGAATTAGTGATGCTGGCGTACCACATGTGCAAAACGCGGTTATCATAAACAAGTAACTGGGAACGCCCAATAATATGCAACGATCTGAACTCCAGGTCTACCTCCTCAGCCCTTTGCATTTTTGTCTGTACATTGAACGTTGTGTTTAACCATTATAAGGAACTACGAAATTTGAGCTTTTCGTTTAAATGCGCCTCAAGTGACACTTCTGACAACGCGGACAACGTTGCTGTGTTTTGTGAACCGAATAGTGTCGTTCGCGTAGTAGAAAACGTGAAACTGTTTGGCCTTGTCACGGGCAACATGGTGTATTTGAAAATGTTTGGGGTTCTGGCATGGCTACTCGTAAACAACCTCAGAGACTGTTGCCAACACAATTTGTGTCACCCATGCACTCAAGTACTTGGGGACTCGAGAATTACAGAGATGCTGAGCCCTATTGGCGTACGCAAGCTGAGGAGCTGACAAAAAGCTCACAAAAGGATAGGGTCTGGTTTATCTATGTCGCAAAGAAAACGAGGAAAACCACATGCAACGTTTTTATTGCCAGCTAATTGTGGTATTTCACGCAAGTTTCATTGTTCTCAAGTGAACGTGCAGAAAACTCATCGTATACTTGCGATCTTTGTATGAGGTTCAATGTGAGAGGGGAGTAGCCAAACAAATCTTTCGATGCGAATTGAGGAGGATGGACTAGGGTTGACCAACGTACTCGTGCAACGGTTTGTTACAGTATGTACGCGATCCTTTTTTGAGCACCTCACGTCAAGTTTGACTCCGTCGAGCTTTGCTGGATTTTGTTGTAAACAATGGCCGCATGAGTGGCGGCCTTCACGGATGCCTTAAGGAGGTGGTCGACACGGTGAAGTTTCCAAGCGGACGGTTTACAACTCAGTGTTTGAGTGGTGCTTCAGTGAGGAAATTGTATAAGTATATGTAGCGTTATCCTAACTGTACCCATGTACCGAGCCTTATACGCTGAAGTCCCTGTGTGAAACCTTCTTAAACGTGTTAAGAAAATGACAGTAGCACCAGGGGTGAAATAATTCTTCTTTAAACTTCACACCAACACTTTGACCCCAGACATGTATGGTAGAAAGAGGTTCGCTTGTTCTGTGGAGTACGTACTGTACACTGTGTAAGATACCTGAAACAGTAGTGCATGTATTCCAGCACTGATGAGGAGGTGTTTCTTTTTCTGAGAAGTTCTTCAGAGGTCTATGCGCGAAGAACTGCTTTTGAGCCTAGGCGGAATTCGTCATTTGGAAGTTAATGATGATGAAGGTATGGCTTTGAACATGAGAATGTTGTTGGGCCTCCGGGTAATTTTGCCTGCAGTCTAGGCTTATGTCTACAGTGATGTAGACGCTCGGCCGACACGGCTGTGCTTCGGTGAATACATCTCAAGTTACACAGAATAACCGTAAGTGCAGGAATGCGTGTCGCAATAGCTTTCAAGTGTCCGAGCAATTGACAGCGTTAAAAAAGCCCTTCAAAAGGACACGGTGTGCCCTGGCCGGATAGGTACCATTTTTACAGTTCGGCTTCATGCATGTGTTGCGCTGTTGCACTGTACGTTATTGTGTCGGCTAAAATTCAAGCCTGGCGCTAAAAGAAAAGCTGTATAGATGAGTGCTCTGAAGCATAGGTGTTAGCGCAGGGCTATGAGCAGCCTATAATCCGCCATTGAGTTTTTTTAGCAACAGACTTGTTTAAGGTTAATCCGCTGGCGTTATCAAAAAAATACCAGGGAAACGTTCCCCGCGCGAGGCGCCCGGCACGTTTAAGAGTGTCTTTAGCAAAAACTACCCAGCGGACGTGAGCTCACGCTTCGTGAGAATCGTCCGGGTCGTCAATGCTTGCATGGGTGCTCGCGCCACGTGGTAAGCTCTCGCCTTCATCGTCGTCGTCTTCAGTGTGGTGGACCCATGGCGCGCCGGTCTCTACAGGACGTCCGTAGAGCCGCGGGCCATTTTGTTGCCCACGGCACGTTTTTGGTTGATTAAGCTTGGGAATTCCGGGCCGGGGTCGTTAAGACGTGGAAGACCTGGTTAGGTCGGAGGGAGGTGATGTAAGCGGTCTTCACTCGGCCGTTAATGTCGATGGCGACAGCCTTGAGCTGCTGCTCGCCGTGCGATAAACGTGCATAGTCTTGCTGGTTCTGATGACTGCCTTCGGGAATCGGCTGTCAGTCGTGGGGAGAAGCTACATCCACCCCAGCTCTGCTGTTTCTCCAGCCTTGCACCACTAGGGAAAGCTGGACCAATTTTTTTGTAGGATCCTTTTTATTTATGCGATGTTTTCTCTACTGCGTTTACCTAAAAAGCGCTCCAGCCATTATTGCTCCACGAGTGAGTTGGCAGTCTGCGTGCAGGCAGATAATGGCGCGCTGGCGAGTTCTCGTCGGCGTGGTGTTGACATAAGCACCGATAACCTGCAGAGACAGCGCCGAATCTTCCTACTCTCGACATGCTGCGAACGCGCCTCTTACGACCCAGGGACGAGACAGGCAAGCTCTGAAGATAGTGGCGAAGCACCTCGCAATTGAGCATCCCCGGGGACGTGGAGGGCGTTGAGCTACAGTGTAAGCCTCGGCTAGTGAACGGTACGATTGTAAGCGTTGCCGGAGGCTTCTCTGATCCATTCTGCAGCGGACGAGATGGACCAAGTGCGTTATGCCGATTCCTGAGATATCGCGAGCGTGACCCCAACGATAACGCCAGACGCTGAGCTCGCTGCTGCATGGAACTGAAACCGAAACTGGTTTTAACAACTCTAAAAAAAATTAACCACAACTACGTTCCGACGCATGGCCGTGTTAGTATACGTAAAGTTGTTTTCTAAAGAAAATAATGGCATTGGTACAAACGCAATTGCGTATGCATAAGCTTGACTATCTTGGACACCGTTCAATCACATCGCAAGATGAATCGCGTCACTGGAGTCGAGAGTGGTACTCTGAAGAAAGGAAATACTCTTCTTGAAACAGCAGTAAACGTTTATTTTTAATGTTTTTCTCGTGTGTTTCTGTCTCTACTTACCTTATTTCATCGCGCTGTGCGAGGTTTTTATTTTTTCAGACTATATATATATATATATATATATATATATATATATATATATATATATATATATATATATGATATTATATATATGAGATGTGTGTGTCTGCGAACAACACAGAGAGATGGAGGGATGGTTTACTGTGTGTGTACTGAACCCTCTACATGCATTCGGTAGTCATACAAATTTTTATTTCTGTCCTTTAACTGTCATTCTCATTTTGCCATCACCCTACAAGGAGAACTTGGCCTAACGAAATCGCGGCTTTTTGGTACTGCCAGCGGCGTCGCTAAGGGGGGGCCCTGGGCCCCGGGTACCAGCCCCTCGGCCAGGGGAGGGGGTGCCACTTGTGCTCCTGCAATGTGTAATGCGGACGTCGAAAACTGGAAGACGACTGTAAGGCAGAGCAAGAACGACGCAACAACGAACGGCTAGGTAACTGTCGTCCAGTACTGGGAAACATCAGACCGCAAAAGAAACTTCGGTGGAACGTTCCGAAAGCGTGACGAACTGGAGGAAAAGACTGCTACTTGTGTTTAGAGAGCAGCAAATAACATAAATCCTTCCCTCCGAACCCTCCCACACGT
The DNA here is from genome assembly GCA_013339765.2 of Haemaphysalis longicornis. Classification (NCBI taxonomy): domain Eukaryota; kingdom Metazoa; phylum Arthropoda; class Arachnida; order Ixodida; family Ixodidae; genus Haemaphysalis; species Haemaphysalis longicornis. The sequence goes on from CM023450.1 coordinate 136,480,431, forward strand.
GTAGACGCAAGCTCTGCGCTCCACAGCGAGGCGCTTTGTGAGTGGCCGGCGCTACAAGGTGACCCTAGCCACTCCTGAGCAGACAATCGACCTGCTTTTCAAAACGTCTGGTTCTTCGTTAGTACTTTTCGTTGGAGAGGGTGATTTTATTTCCTCAGCTACTAAGGAAAGGGTGATTCATTTAGGAGCCGTCTTGAGCTAGCCGACTGCACAACGACGTCAATGAATTCGTTGTCACCAACATAGCGGTATGGGCGCGACCTAGCGGCGTGAGGAGCCGATACAGTCGGACCGGTACGAATATTTTTAAAGAGTTCCTTCTTTATCTCTTGGTAACCTCCTTCAATCCGGATGTTCTCTATTGGCTGACGGGTGCTTCACTCACCCAAACCTTACATTTTATACTGTGTTCATTTTCCCGAGACCCGAATGACAACTTAGTTGCAAATATGTAATGGAATATTTGTTATAACGTACAAAACGAAACGACGACATCGTCGCAGACAAAAATCCCCATGACAAGCACTGCACTGGCCGTAGACAACGTACGGCCAGTCGTCTCTTTCCCCGTTCCATGTCATCTAGCTGCTGCCATTCTCAGTGACCAGATAATTTGAAATAAAGAGTTGACAATGTACCTATTCTAAGCCGCCGCGGTGGCTCAGTGGCTAAGGCGTACATGTGGTACTGAGCACGAGGACGCGGATTCGATTCTCGGCCGCAGCGGCAGCTTTTCTGATAAAAGCGAAAAGCAAAACCGCCAGTGTGTACGAGATTTCGGCGCACGGTAAAATTCCCCAGGTGGTCAAAATAATTCGGAGCCCTCTACTACGGAGCGCCTCATCGCCTGATTAGCGTCGGCGCGTTAAACCTCACAATTAATCAATGTATCTATTTTAAACGTAAAACTCGTAGTCAAAGTGAATGCTTCTTGGCTTCTGAAATGTTTATCAAGAGAAATTTCCATCATGCAGTTGTTGCCACCGGGGCTATCCTTAGGGACAAACAGGTAGGTGCAGGCGTCCTTTCCGAATATCTGGGGCGGTCCTTTTCTTTCACATTTTAAACCACTCTGCTGCACAATAATTGGAAATAGCCTTTTTTTTTAATGCCAGTCCGAATATTGTTCCATTTCTGGGACCTCTAATTCACCCCCTTCACCAGATTTTCCCTGTGGTCCTTCAAGCGTCATTTGTTTAAGGTTTGTTCCTAGACACACAAGAATTTACCTGAATTAAGCGACTGGCTGTCTTGCATGTGTTGCCTCTAAACAGCTTATCGTTGCTGGCTACCCGGGCTGCAAAGCTTTCCGGATGACTCTGGCTGTCCTAAGCCCCGAATGCCTCTGGCGACCAGTTTAGCGTTGACGTGTCGTTATTTGACGAGGCCTGAGACTCTCTCTCTCAGCTCCTGTGCTCTTGCAAGCATCCATTCGCTTGGTATCGACTGTACGATGTGGTGCGCTCTCGCTGAAGCGTATGAGCCTTCATTTCCCGCCTATCCTGCTCTGGTTTGGCGCCGCCTGTGCTGCCGCAAGTATTTCTTGGCCACTTCTTTCTCGCCTGCTAGCGGTGTTTTCGTGCTCATGAACGACAAACCACGATGCTTTTTACTGTTCGGATTGTTATCGATGCTGAACTCACTGAAAAAGGCGGTGTTCGTGTATTCGTCATTCGCACCCCAGTCTGTGTCTGTGGTTCTTCAACTCGTGAAGGTATTATGGTTTCGTTTCCATAAATAACACACGGCTTCTTATTTTGCTGCATACTTTCCTGATATATTACCGGTTGTTTACAAATAACTACACATCACGAATTATCTTGTGACTTCATTTCGCATCGCATGTTGTACATTATGCATGCACGTATAGACACTTCGAAGCCCCCGCATTCAGTATCTGCGCATTTTTTTGTACATTGGTACCTCAATGACAGATACAAGATTTGTCGAGACTGGTCGCTCTTGTCGCCCGACGAGAGCGATGCCGAGAGACGAGAGCGAATGACATCGCTATTAGTAGCTCTAGTCGCAAGTGTGAATGATCCTTAATAGGGTAACAATAGAAGAGATTATTAATTATTGTTAATATTAATAAAAGTAATACTAGTTTTATTATTATTCATTGTTCTGTGTATGTGAGGGGTGAAAAATTTCTGGGCCCCGGATGCAAGCTTACTGGGTGCTGCCTTGATGGTCGGGCCACAATTCGCTCCCCGTTTACTGCTTTCGACAAGAGAAAGTTTTTCCTAAGGTGCGGAACAGCTCCACCCGGCGTGGCGGCAAAACCGAATGCTGGCACTCAACTGTGCGCAAATAGTGTGCGAAATAGTGGTAGGGCGCTGTGGCAGTGACAGAATAAACCAAGCTTAATCTGTTAGTGCTTTTCACTGCGGCTCATAGACACTACTCGTATTCGAAAAAAAAAAAAGATTAACTAACCCGAACCGTGGTGACAGAACGGGCGAAAAACCTTTCATAAAAGTAGACTTGAGTCATCGGGCAGAGGTATCTGGTTAAAAAAATAAGGCTTGCGGAGGAAAAGACAAGCGCTGCACTCCCTCGAGAGTTTAACGAAGTAAAAGAACGCTTAAACTTCGCTTGTTTGATTCGTCTGCAGCGATGTTTCAAAGGCGAAAGAGGGGAAGACACTTGAGAAGGAAGGATGATTAAAGATGTAGCAAAAGGCGGCTAAAGCAAAGCGCAGTTATTGCATTTTCCTACGGCTGTCTCACTTTGGCGCAGTTTTCTTTTTCAAACGAGGTCCTGTACCAACAAACCCATCCTAGTCCACTTGCTGATGTAATTTTCTCTGTGTAATCCATGGTAAGGATTGCAGGGGGAAGATAAATGGTGACGGTTGGCACTTAGCCCATCGGGGTGTGTAGAAACAGATTCCGAAAATTTATTTTTAAAGGCTAGAATTCACGTTTTCGGTCCACGGATACTGTTCTAAAAATATGTGTCCAGTGCCACAACTGTTCAAGCAGTCGGATTATTTAAAAAAAAAACGCGTTGAAGCGTACTCTGTAAACGAATCTTCAGCGTCTTTAAAGTCCTCCTACAGTCCAACCGTGACGTCAAGGAAGGGCTGTACAGACGAGTCAAGCACTGAATAATGCTAGCAATGTTTGCGTTTCTAATCAGGTAACGTACACCGAACATGTTCAATGCGCCAAACTGACCTGCTCGAGGGCCCGATATAGTGGTCCTTCGTGGACAATACCTGTTTTAAAGTGCGAGTCCCAGTCGGGACTCGGACTTCTCGAAGCCCATCGGGTTCGGGTGTAATTGAGTTTAATACGGCGAACATATCAAGCATCTATTCTTCGAGCCCTCAATTCTGCGAAGCTTGGGCGGGGACCGTGACTTTGGTTCTGCTTCAATCTAATTATTTGCAGCAACGCGTCTTGCAAATCAAGTGAAAGTTGCTTTTATTTCACTCTGGGAAAAAATTGAGATAATATGGGTGGATTCACTGAGAGTGCGGATGCTGGTGCGCTGTTTATTCAGCTGGGCATTGTACTCCCTAAGGAAAAACCATCGCTAACTAGTCATGCAATGTCACCCTAAAAACGGGAACTGAACTAAGTGGCGCTGTAACATTCATTCTCTTTCGCTCCCTATATATATATATATATATAATATATATATATATACTAATATATATAATATATATATATATATATATATCTATTATATATATATACTTATTGGCTATTATATTTTGATTTTTGATTGATTGATATGCGAGAAGGGCTGTCTCAGGCTGCTGTAAAAAGTAGTAAAAATGGGTATAGCTTCTAACAAAACTGTTTATTTTCAAGACAACATTCCTTATTTCTCTGCACGTATTTATAAGCTTGTCGTCCAACGACAGAAACATGTGTTCGGGTGCGACCGCTTCATGTAAACTCTTCCCGTAATGTCAGTGACCATTGAAATTCTGTGCCCCCCCCTCAGTGACCATGTGAGAGCCTCCCTGTTACTGCTTTGCGCTTGCCTTGCTTGGGAATAGCTGCGCCTTTCTGAAACGGGCGCTCCCCGTCACTCTTTCTACAAGCCTGCGAACGATAGAGGACAGCGTGTTGAGTGAGTTGTGTGCTCTTCTCTCCCCTCTGCATAGGTTTAAGGTTTGTTTTAGGGGCGAAGCTCCTAAAGCCATGAGTCTGTCCATCACTTGTGTCTCGTGGTACGTGACCGCCGCATGCTTTCGGAGATGTCGCAAAGTGGGCCGCGTTGCACGCGCAAGAACCGGCTGCAACCGGCAGCGCAAACTCGGCACCGGGAGCGCGAGCTTGTCTGTGTTCGCCAACGGAGGCGCGAGCGCACGTGCACTGCGAGGGGGAGATCACGCAAGAGATCACGCCACGAACGCAGGCAGTCGTTCTCGGAGATCGAACGAGACGCAAGGACATTTGCTCGTTTCCTCTCGTCTTGTCGGGCACAAGTTCGCCATAAATAAAAGTTCTTTGTTCAAATACGCACTCAGATGTATCCATATGAACCCTACCACTATCCGAGGAACGTGTATAGACTTAGTGTTTGCAAACGTCCCATTGCAGCCAGTACAAGAACCTCTCTCGCTTCATTTCACAGATCATAAAGCCGTCGTAATGAAGGGACCTCGCAATTCATTCATAACAACGACGAAATGAAAAGAACAAACGAAGAAACGAAACAACAAACGAACAAGAACAAAAGAAAAGAACAAAATAAAAGTTGATTTGTACACAGTCTTACGTCTTTCTTAATGATGTAATGGGCGAACTTTCACGGGATAGTTACGGTTACCGATGATCTCCCCCTCTCGAGCTTCGCCCCACTTATCATCATTCATTCCGTGGATATGGCGTGATTTTTTGTTTGTTTTCTCTTTCTTTTTTTTTCTCTTTTTTTGTAAACCTCATTTCCAATTCTGATTCGCTACATGCATAGCGATGGCCCCTTTTCTGGCAGTCTTTGTGCCATAGGTAGCTTAAGAGGGTTCAACGCTAGTCGACCACTCTCGACATGTCGTGGAAGGGGTAAAAAAGAAGGTCCCTTCACCCCGAGTAGTGAGAGTGGTGCTGGCTACCACCCTTAAGCGCAGACAATAAATCCCTTCACATAAATACCCGAGAAAGTGGAGGGGAGAAACAGCGCCGCCGGTAGCGTAGGGGTCATCGCACCAGACGCGTATTCTGGAGGTCGTTGGTTCGGATCCCACCCGGCGGGCATTTTTTTCTCCACTTTCTTTCCTTCTTCCAAAATTCTTAATCGGTTTCAATGACCTACCGCATCCTCCCCTTTGCTTTCCTTGGCATTCTTGACTGCCAATCCTTATGTCTGTATAATTTCAACGAGCCTCTCATTTCCCATTCTGATTCACTATATATATATATATATTATATATATATATATATAATATATATATATATATATATATATATATTAATATTATATATATATAAAATATATATATACTATTATAGTAAGGCAATGAGGGGCTCGTTGAGGAAAATACAGAAAGATAGGTCAGCAGTCTACAACGCCAAAGGAGGCATAGGGGTGTGGTTAGGCTCTTTTCTTTTTCACTACAGTTAATTAAGTAAACATTTTGTTTTAATTATACAGAAGAAAGAAAGAAAGAAAAACGCGCCCAGAGTGGGGACCGAACCCACGCCTTTCGATTACATGTCGAATGCCTTACCAATTCGGCTATCTGGGCGACTGTGTTCTCCTTCACTTTCTGGGCTATTTATATTTTACTAGAAGTGTATCTGACGCTTGAGGGTGGTAGCCAGCGCCACTCTGACTACACGGGGAGAAGGGACCTTCTTTTCAACCCCGGGGCGTGACTCGAACGTCTACAGCCTGTCATGAGCGGGTTACTGGCGGGAAGCCCTCTTATGCTACCTAGGCATCAAGGCTGCCGGAACCGAGACCCTCGCTAGGTTTTCGCAGAATAATATAGTAAGGCAATGAGGGGCTCGTTGAGGAAAATACAGAAAGATAGGTCAGCAGTCTACAACGCCACAGGAGGCATAGGGGTGTGGTTAGGCTCTTTTCTTTTTCACTACAGTTAATTAAGTAACATTTTTTTTAATTATACAGAGAAAGAAAGAAAGAAAACACGCGCCCAGAGTGGGGCCGTGTAGTGTAGACTCCCCGTGTAGTCAGAGTGGCGCTGGCTACCACTCTCAAGCGTCAGATACACTTCTAGTAATATAATACTAAGGCATCCCAAAAATTGGTAGCTTCGACTTTGCCATCTGAGTGGTGTTATTCACATTCTTTCCTTTGTATATAATAAAAAATGTTTACTATTACTATGTAAATGAAAAGAGCCTAATCATCACCCACTATGCCTTTCTTTGCGTTGTAGCTTGACTTTTTCTGTATATATATTATATATATATATATATATATATATATATATATATATATATATATATATATATATTCCTACCCGCCGCGGTGGCTCAGTGGCTAAGCCGTTGTGCTGCTGAGCACGAGGACGCGGGTTCGATTCCCGGCCGCGGCGGCCGCTTTTCTGGCGGAGGGAAAAGCAAAAACGCCCGTGTGTACGAGATTTCGGCGCGCGTTAAAGATCCCAGGTGGTCAAGATTAATCCGGAGCCTTCCACTACGGCGCGCCTGATCGCCTGTGTTGGGTCGCCGCGTTAAACCCTACGATCGATCGATCAGTATATGTTTCTCTCTTCCTGAGTGCGTTTCTGAAACGCCGAACCCTCAGTTCATTTTTATTGGCACCCTCAGGACCAACTTAATAATACGTGGTATAATTACGTTGGAGGAGTTGAAACGTGTCGACGGAAATGTCATTGATCGCCGCTATTTGTGTTGTATTTTCACAGCGAAACTGTATATATGGTAAATGTCTCAGATCGCTGGATCTCTCGCTTCTGAGGACAGAAAACCCCTGTAACATAAGCACATAAAACGCGAGTGACGATCCTAAGAGGATGAACACACCGTTCAACAAAAGAGGGAGCACATAAGAGGCCGCATGATTTCAGCACGAGCACAGCGTGTTTCGAATCACGCCTAGAGCATATGTAATAGCGTTCGTTTAAATAAAAATTAAGCATAATCGGTCATAAAGCACTCGTTGACAGCGGGAAGCACAGAACGATTACCGAAGTTCTCTTCCCGGGGAATGGGTAGTATAACCGGGCTTAAATACAGAAATATCGCAGCGCGCTATATTTATTCCAGAGTCGGCACTTTCGCCATTGAAAATTTGCATAGAATCCCTAAGTGTCTTGGTACCTTGTGTCTGCCCTTAACGTTCAGCGAAATGGTGTCTCAAAGCAGTGCACCTTAGTGTCACGCGCCCGGACCTCTTGGTCCTTGCGCTGGAAGGGCGAGTTAACAGAGAGAATGTTATCAAGGTATTATTACATTTTGCTCTCACATGGTGTGGCAAACTTAGAATAGCCAGCTTTGGTAGAACACGGCGAGTTTTGAAAGCACAAACCTAGCAAAGCATTATAAAAATAAAGAAACGGCGCTGCAGCTGTCTAAAGCAGCTTCGACATGTGTTTTCGCTCTAATGTTGACAATGGGGCGAGGTAGGCGCCGAATACACGCCCGCGACAAATAAAAAGAAATGGTAACAATCACCGTGTAGCCGACGCCCATTGGGACACCCCTGTCGCAACGGCTCCGTTGCCCAATCTTGACGCGAATAATTCTATCCTACCCGTCGATTTCGATCTTCTTCGACAAGCACGCGAAGGCTTAGGGAGTGTTTACGACGTGTCTGACGACATCGGTGGCACCCTGTTTACTTGTATTTGTGAGGGAGGGTGTGTGTGCTAAGCGCCTGCAGTTCACTGTGTCCCCCCCAAAGCTGGACAGGAACATGGCTCGCAGGTTGAGTATCAGTAATGCTGGGCTCAGGTGGGCACTTTATTGTTTTTCCCAGATACATTTTATTCTTCATTTTATTTGGCGCGCCTATAACGAGCCGAATTCCTGTCTGTCTCTACCCCTGAAAACACGATCTGTCTTGCACCCTACATTGCAACAATCTTGTTGACGTTGCTAGATGCTTTTCGTATGTCCTTTTTTGAGCCTACCAGGTGTCTTTGTATCGCCTCGGGCTAGGGGAAGGTCTGGTGTGTGCTTTTTTTTTAAGAGCCGTTGTTAAGGTAAACGAAGGAAATAACACTAACAGATTCCAGCCAGCAGACGAAAACGAAAACGGTCTGTTCGAGTAAGACCCCTGGCCTCGAAAAATGGATCTTGCTTTCACATATACCAGGGGTTAGACGATACATATTGGTTTTGAAAACCCGAGACACTGCACATGCTCCCCGCAGCTCTGTTTCACTCCTGGCTGATACTGTTGACGCGAGCCGGCCTTTCTTTTGGGAGCTTCTCGGTAGCATTATTACCTTTGTTTGTTTTTCTCTTTAACCCTTTCATTTTTAGTGAACGCGCAGCCACCTTTTTTTCGGAGGTACACTACAAGAACGATTTTTTTGTAAATTCATTATTGAAGCACCGCTTCTTCTCTGTGCGATCGCTTGCTGGCTGGTTGATAGCTTGAAAACGGCCGAATCGTGGGGAAAATGTCGCTCGTGTTCAACCGCGACCTGGTTTCTGTAGTAAATGCTACGCGGAAAGGCCTTGCCATTTTGTTGTGGCCACGTTAGCTTGGGCCCTATTTTGTGGGGTAGTGACGTCTGTTTTATGTACTGTGTTCTAATGCACTCTTTTGTTTTAGGCTTCCTCGTTTTATATTTTTTTGTGAGAGATATTGGAAAAATCGCGCACACGTCTGCCTAACTACAACGATGTTTGAACTCGAAGCTTTGTCGCGAGAGATTTATTGATTGTCGTCTGAGTTTGGATTTCGACTCGCAGATGGTTTGGACTTGGGAACCTGTGCAGGAGCGGAGAGTGTGGGTAAGGGCTGGATGATATTCACTTTTGCTGATGATCAGTTTGATGAACTTTCTGAGTAAATGACGAGTACATTTCGCAGAGAGCCAACCTTTGCGAACATGACGAGTTTTCGCCAATTTCAGGCCGGTTGGGGGAATTTATCCAAGTACGGGACGCCAACGCGCGAGGGACAAGTAGAGGTCCAGGCGAGCCGCACTTCTGTGTGAAGCGCCCTTTGCGGTTCTTCTGTGACCAATCTAGGGAATACCCACACGGGCGATAACGCTTCGATGTCTGCCACTGCTTGTTCCGTAGCCTGCGCTCCTACGGTTGGCCTACTCCGCAGATTCTTAATTGAGGTCATCGACGCGAAGGCAGAGTTTCCGATGTGCCGCTGGCGCTTCTATACCATAGAAAGATTGCGATGGGCCTCCTATATTTGCAATAAGTTGAGATCAACCGCCAGAGTTTCGTACGCGGTGGCCACTGTTTTAGTGTTGGCGGCGGCAGTATAGATACGTTCACCATTCCAGAGCCACAGTGGTTGATAAGTACATGTAAGGTTGCAGGTGATGGCTTTCTAGAAAGTGTCCCACTGAGCGGGGTGGAAGGCCCCTGTTTTGCTCTGTAGCTGCAATATTTTAAGTTACTTTGTACGATGTCAAAATCTCTGTCAAGGCTTTCTAGTGTAAGGCACCCGGATGCACCAAGACGACCAACGAGAAAAGAGACGCCTAGAGCAGAGTCTCTAGCAGTGGCTTAGCCATAAATATTTTCCGGAAGGTGTTATACGCCGCCGGTAATGAAACAAGTGAACGGCGCGCCAACAAAATTTAAGTCATTTTATGGATTTAATAAACCGCCACTGTTGTTATTGTTGTTTTCACGCTATAGCATATTGAGTGTATGAATAGCACAGGCAAAAATAAAGGGTGAAAGAATCGGGTAGGGAGGCATGCCACGTTTAGAAAATTCCGGTTGTCCTTCTTACACTGTAACAATCCCCCCCCCCCCCCTGGCTACGCCCTTAGTCACTAGTAATGCTAGCGGCCCTAGGGGTAGTGAGACAGCGCGATTGAGGAACAGGGGGTTGAAGTAACCGAATATCCGGGTAACAAGGGACTTATGGGGAGTACGATATGAAAGCAAGTTTGGGGTGCGCTTCATTAAAGTTGCCCCGAAGGCGAAGAAGCCTGTTTTTGGCAGTTGCCAAGGGGTCTCAAAAAGTGGAGGGAAGTTTGGAATTTCCTTTTGGTGGGTGGCAGGAGACTTTAGTACCTACAAACTGGATATTTAGTAGATGGGTTAAGAAGTGCCACGAATCTGTGGTTGAAGCCTTTCTGTAGAAAAACATGTTGGACAGACGAAATTGTTTGGGGACCAGGATCAAGATGAGGGAACAGTCTGCTTAATTATCCCTCAATGTCATTGGTTACCATTAGTATACTTAGGTGGGTCTGTTCTCTTTGCTATACAAGAACGGTGTGGGAAAGGCGAGCTTGTGTTACAACTGATTGACCCAGATCACCCGTGAGTTCAAGTTAGGCGCACAATACAGCTATACAGCGCGAAACGGGGCCCTTATCTGACAATAAAACTAAACCCTGCAAAAATAAATGCAATTACTCCTGGCGCACCATATATACTCCCTCCGACAAGAAATTGCTACGAGTGCCACTTCCACCTTGCCTTTGGATGGCCCACACGACCACACTCCGAGTTGCACCGAACGTATGGTGAGTGAGCCCAGGATTGGTATGTTAAGTGCCTGGATGCTCCTTGCTGCCTCACACTTGGGAGTGCAGCGCAGGTATTAAGTTCTCTCCTTTTTCAAATTTCTTGATATGCGGGGCTTCGCGAAACGACGTTCTTACGAAAGAAAATCCACTACGCCGCTTAGCACCCATACATATTTTCCCTACCGAATGAAAAACAATCTACGCAGTAGTCGCCTTAATCTGTACTAGGAAGTGGGGAGAAATGAGCGAAGGATGTTTTTAGAACGTCTACCTCGTTGAAATCAACGAATAAACGTTCAGCCTTAATAAAAAGCTTGTGCAGATTTGTTCAGCTTATATGGCGTCCCAAAAGGTGTTTCTTTAGCATGGCGTTTCATCTTTCAGCATTTCAGAGTCAGTCCAATAATAGAAAGGCCGCACGTGTCAGCATGGCTTTTTGAGGGAGGTTCGTGATAATGTTGCTCAAGCCCTTGTTTAAATGTCGCCCATACTGGAGCCCATATTTCCGAAACCGTATCCCCAGCATCACGCCCGCTGTTGTCAACGCCTCGCCGTTATTTTCTCAAGGCCTCACTACGTTCGCGCGGTAACTCAAGGCAGCGAAAGATGACACCACAGTGCGCTGTGCCCCTTGTTTACGCCGCGTTGTTATTAATGAAGGCGATGCACAAAGGAAGGCTCATAAATTTTGTGTTAACTTGAGCCATCGAAAAACCCCAAGCTGGGAAAAGGTTACTCAATATTGAAGTATTTCGGTGCTTCCGTCGTCGTTCTCTGACGTCCAGTGTTTCGTCACGAAACAAGTTGAGGTTACAAAGGCTGAAGAAATGAAGTGGGGGAAACGGTGGGACGTGCGTGAGTATTTTACTGGAGCGATGAAAAAATCTATTTGGAAGTTTTACAGCAACGAGTGAGGGGAGAAAAAAAATGGAAGTGAACGTAGAGGAGGCCGTAAGTGTTAGAAGTAGCACTTGTTTCATGGAACGTCTTCAGAAACTAAATCCGAAGTTACGCAAGGTTTTTTGGCGAAAACGTGAAGGATTTCTTGATAACCTGAATTTAAAAGCGCCGCGCTGGCGATCAACGGTGGGGCTGGCCAAGGAAAGATATTGTGAGGATCTGTTGTATTTCCCAAGCAGTAACGGCGGGGGATAGGAATGTACAAGGATAGGTAGCGAGTGGTGTAGTAAGATGGATGAAAACATGCTAATCCATAATGTATTATTATCCTGGACGCACCATTATCAATGTTCAGTTCAGGAATTGTGATCTGGATCTCGCTGAGGCTGTCGTGTGCGGTGTCGATTCGAATAGAAAAGTACAATATTAGAAAGACGGAAGCAGGTCACGTAACACCGTCATGCTTGTTCTCCGCTGCACCTAGTGAAAAAGAGCAGCTAGCTTCCACTTCCTATCCTCACAGATAGGAGAAGTGGCTCATGATAATGGCGATGCTTGGTCGGGTCGTGACGCGCCTTCGGCCTAAAGAGCAAAATTTTAATTAAACCCTGGAATATATGTATACGTTAAACACGCAAGGTACTCTAGCATCCCGAGGTACTCAAGGTACCCGAAGCGAATTCTCGGTTGTAAAGATGAGTTCCATTGTGGAAGTGGAATCTGAGGAACGCGATGGCGGGCAATAAACTTGATTTGCGCACTCCGTGTGTGCCTGGGTGTCACAAACCGGTGCTATTTTTTTGCGAAGGTGGAGAGAAGTTGTACGCCCATGAATGCGCGGATATCCTTGTGAAGTGTAAGATTAATAATGTTTGAGCAGTAGCATAGCGAGAATTTGCAGCCTAGAGCAATAAAACCACGGTGGTCAACGTTGATGTCTCCTTGCTTCCCAGGGACGAAACTCAAACCATCGCAAAGTGCTGTACGCCAATGGTGCTCACACCTTCCCTTGTGAACAAAACAACGGTTTTGATGGGTCATTAAAAAGGCCGCCCGCGTGAATAGCGTGTAGGGTTAATGGCTGGGTGAATTTACGGTTCATATTTTGTGCTTGAGCGTGCAATGTTTTGTTATGTTGACCGCTGAACGCGAGTATAGTGGCAACGACACTGACAGGGAACGTACCTTGCAAAATCACGTCATATTACGGGGCATTACAAAACTTTGCGCGATAAACTTGCGCGGGCGATCTGCATTTTTTAAATATTAAGGTACGCTGCACCTTACAAGGCCATATGGGAAGGTTTTCTACGCCATTAATTTTTTGAGTTGCATTAATAACGTTCAAACCAAGAAAACGTCACGAGTAAATATGATAGCCTAGACCCCAATTGCGCTGTAAATACAACGTTTCCTCCCAAGGCCTCCGCGTTTGATGATTTCGTCTCTTGCTACCACGAAGTTCGCCGTTTTATTTAGAGGCTGTTGTCTGTCCTCCACTCAGGCACACACAAGTTCGACAAATGACGTTGCCGAGTATTCAAGTTAAATTAAAAAATTGCATTTGCGTAGGGCCAATGCGAAATCACAAAAAGAAATCCATTCCCGCCTTGCGTGTTGTGCCTGCGAACATGCACTGTTGTAGTCAAATCATCTGTTGGGCTTCGTCATTCGCCGAATTTGCACCCTTTGTCACTGCGAGTTTCATTTTGCATGGGTGTAGTGAAGATAACTTACGGGGACTTCGTAGAGTGTAGAGTACATGTACGCGTTGTTTTTCAGCACTGGCAGATGTGGTTAGGCTTCAAATACATGAAAGGTTCTGGCAAAATCTACAACCCACATGACGTTGCTAGATACTTTCGTAACTACTGCCGTTTTTCGCATTTTTACGACTCTATAAACGTGGGCCGTTTAGGCCTTTCCTTCATTTCGGGTTTTTTTCTTTATCACCGGCCCGACGAAGGCTTTCTTTGGCGTTAGTGACGCGTTTTCTCTGAACTTAAGTGCTTCGCCGACTGAGCCGCCGTCTGAGTCTACGTCGTTTTCCTTTCGTCGACTAAATGCGCTCGTGTTTCTGGATTGGCGCAGTAGTTACTAAGGTGAAAGGCTTGCATGCCAGAATAATTAGTCGTTTATTGATTGGAGAATTCTTGTGCCTCGCTGCGCGATCTAACTAATACCTGTGCTACCCGGTAACTTTCAAGTGATAATAGGGCTCTCCTCCAAAGCTTCTCCCTATGTATTTACAATGTGGCACTCGATAGATAGTACGTTCAACTGCCTTCCGAAGGCCTTAGAAACGGCCGTGTAGCACAGGTATAAAACATTTCCTCACTGCACTTAAATATGCTCAAGTGCTTTGAAGGCACTCCCTTATGGCCTCCCTTATGGCCTCCTCTGGCAATACTTTATTTATTTGGTACTGCATCGATTTGCGTCGCTTTCTTCGCTTTTGCTTCTTCGTCCCTTGGCGAGAATTACTGTTCCGACAGGCAGACTGGCCGGAATTAGTGCGGCAGCTTCCCCACCCCACAGTCAGAGCTCTCCTTAACGTGCACCCGTTATATTCACGTGCCGTCACATTTATCCGTCACCTGCCACGCGCTGTACTCCCCCTTGTGTCCCTGCTGGACACTCGCTGAGCCAACCTATTGGTGGCGCGCCCACTTCCTGCTGTCTAGTGTATAAACCCGGGTTCAATTCCCCGACAATAGGACGACATCCCCAGCGTTAAGCACGCCCTGTGTGCGGACGACATTAACAACTGGAATTAATGGGTTCTCCCGGCGTCATGCAGGGCAGAGTCCAAAGTGCGCCGGACGTAGTTCACGTGTATGCTAACCGCTGTAGCTTACCCTGTGCCCGCAGGAGTCGGAGTTCATCCCAGTACAGAAAGCCCACGAGACCTGGCTCACGACTGGAAAATCTGGTTTGACGGAGCAAGGCATGGTTCGTCCGATGGAATCCGTCGTAATAGAATGCTTTGTTGGGCGAGTTGGTTCAGGGCTTCAAAAAATTAAAACGAGCGCAAAGGACTAGGACAAAAAAACACAGTAGACTGGACTCGTCCAGTCTACTGTGTTTTTTGTCCTCGTCCTTTGCGCTCGTTTTAAATTTTTGAAGCCATCCGTCGTGTCCCGATTCGCCTACGTGGCTCCCCATGCGGTTCTGGGGGCATCGGAGCTCGAATGCTCGATGCACTTCTAACAAATGCTTATAAGCAAGCTCTTGCGTTCCCCACAAGTGCCTCTCTACGGTTCGCCTCGTAGCTTTGGGCCTGCACAATATCATCGATGAGCTGATTGACGACAGCGCAAGAAGATAGACTCGCGGTTAACCACCACCGGAAAGGAAACTACACAAGCTTGAATCAACCGCCCCCCACATTGTGGTAGACGCCGAAAAAATGCCTCCTGATATTAGTGCCCAAATGTTGGTCCGACCAATTCCCGCAAATATGTCGCCTCAGCATCATTAGAGAAAACGGCAAGCAATGGCCACGGCGCTGAAAAAGCAGCATGGAGGTCATGACCACGTCGCCTGTACGGACGCGTCAGAATATGCCGGGCACAGAGTAAGATAAGTGGTCGTCACCTCGTGAGCGGACCTGACTTCATGCCTAATGCCATGCTCGTCTAACATCCAGCAGGCAGAAGAGACGGCATCTACACTTGGCCAATACCAGACAAAGGCCAGAGTTTTAACTACCGAATATCAAGCAGCCTGCTGAGCTTACCAATTAAATTGAATTTCAAAGCGAGCGCTCAGGGTTCCAACCCAATGACCCGCTCAGAAGCACAAAATAATCATATTAACCCCAGCTCCCTTTGCTCTTCACGGTAACCAG
The DNA here is from genome assembly GCA_013339765.2 of Haemaphysalis longicornis. Lineage (NCBI taxonomy): Eukaryota > Metazoa > Arthropoda > Arachnida > Ixodida > Ixodidae > Haemaphysalis > Haemaphysalis longicornis. The sequence continues at coordinate 136,495,814 of CM023450.1, forward strand.
ACTGCACACGTCTTGACCCGAAAACTCGCCCACCGGGCACCGCAATAAGAGTAGGAAAGGACATGGTAACAATTACTCATATGCGCTGATTACCCAACACTATCGACTGACACGACAACTGTACCCTCCAGTCCCATATTAGGCCGTGAGAGAACAAGAAATTACCCTGACAGATCTCTAAACACACACCTGCATCGATTAACACGCCTGCAAGCCAGCCAGCCCGCACTCTACGACCCCCTCTGCGCCCATTGCCAATCCCCAGCCACACTCTAACCCATTGTCTGAGAATGCCAGTTAAACCCACATCACCCCATTCCCAACCACTCATGCGAGGAATGGAAGAGTCAACTGACTAGCCCTTGCCCTTACAGGCAGCTATTGCTTGCGGAAAGGGCGAAGAGGGCAACCGCATCAAGCGGGTCCTTGACTTAAGACACTGACCAGGCACATTCTGGTTTCAGCTCTTATTAAAGTTTCCTTGTCTTTCTCTCTCTACCACACAATCTGAACATGTTCTTATTTACTGGATGTAAGGGAACTTATCCCTGCTTTTGTACGACAAAAGCAACAACGCCGAATTCTTTGCTTAATGCGACGCTTAGGGATTTGGCCTTCAAATATATAAGGCAGAACGATCGCAAGCCTCTCGTGGCTCCGTGAGCACGTGGCGGTCGTGATTACATAGTACGGCAATTTAAGCAGTTATCGTAACTGGTGCTTATTGGAGCTCTATGAGCGACTCAAGCTGTACATCTGGATGGAGAGTGCTTCGAAGTATGGTGTACCTGAATATCGTATGTCGGCTAGGCGCGGTCCCCTCGCAAGTACGCCAGCAAGGCCGGGGAACAGAAATCGTATAATTCCGCTAAGAGAACCAAACGGCAGGACTTTAGAGCTTTTCCAAGGATAGCCTGGCCTCCCAACTCGCGTAAGCGAATGCGATGTACACAAGTATTTTATGATTACCAGAGGCGAAGTCATAATGCCCTGAAAAATTTTGAAAACTTCATTTGAGTATTGAAGGCTGGTGGTAAAGTCCTTCAACACACATTCCGCTGGCCTCTAATGGTCTACCGCAGTTTTCTGAGTATTTCATTACGCTCATGGTCGGGGCAGTACACTCCGTTCGGGTACGTTGATGGCGCGGGGCTGGCAGCTGAACGATTATACGCCCTCCAACACTGCAGCATTAATTCTTTCACAGTACCTTGTGTAAAAAAAACAGTTCCCGCATTCCTGTGTTGTTGTGGGAGATTTTTATGTGTTCGCCATCAATGTACTGATCATTACCCACGCGTTTAAAGGTTTACTTCTTCCGATTTCTGTACAATATTGCTTCTTTGTAGGAGCCACGCAGACAAGGTACAAGCTGCGTTTCATACAATGAGTGGTTTAGCCCAATACCAATGATGCTTAAAATACGTAAACTCTAAACAACTTCGCTAGATAATAAAATGGAGGACATTGAGCAGTGGCGAATAATCAGTCACTTTCTCGCATTGTCCTTATGACATTCCCGGACTAGTCTAAGCGCTTGGCCCCCGCGGACACAAGCCACCAGAAAAAAAACTGATTGAAGTGGCGCCTCGAGTTCGGTATGATGATAGCACTTTATTCCTAATCTGCAGTTAACGCACTGATTAGATTATTTCTATTTCTTTCATATTACTGCTGATTTTGCGGATGCATAATTTCAAACGTTTTCTGTAATTTCTCAATTTTCTATTAAAAAGTGTTCACTTTTTTGTCTTTAATAGAGTTGAACCAGTTAAAAGAGGCTAGTGTATTTTTTTTATATTGTACGGTTCTATTTTTTCCTTTTAGCCCCTGTAAACATCGTTTTCAATTTTCTTATTTTCCTTGTCAGCTGTAATTTTGCTCCTTCCCTTATCCTGCTATCGTTTACGTCAATCATGTCTTCAGCTTGCCTAACAAAAGTGATGCTAATAAAAGGTCATTTCTTGTCTCCCCGATTGTGGTATAGATTTTGCTTTGGCGCAAGGCCATGTCGTTCCACTATCTCGTCCAATCATTCCCTCGGCCTCGGTACGTTTTTCTTCATTTTCGGTAAGAGCGAGGGAGAGAGGAAGGGAGAGTCTTTATTGAGCGTTCTGTGATTTAAGGGGCCGTGGTGGTCCCCAGATTGTGCCGGGTGGCGACTTCGGTAGCTCTGCAGCCCATAGTGGTTTGCACATCTGGGTCTGAGCTCCCCTGCCCCTTCTCCCACTGCTCTTCACAAGTAATTGGAGGAATTCAGTCTCCAGGACATCCCCAGAAGATGTCAAGAAAGGTGGCGAGGGCATCGCATGCACGGCATTCCGGGGAGGGGCATAAAGAAGGGTGATTAAGGTTGCGTTTCGCGCGATTGGGGAAAGTTATCGTCTGGAGAAGACGCCACGCGTGTTCTTGGGAAAGGTCGAGTTGGATATGGGGGGAGGGCATCTACGGTGGGAGAGGCGGTGAAGGATAGCAAATTTCACTGTACGTGACTAGTCGGTACCTGGCAGATCTTACCCCTTGGCAAGGAACGGGACTCGCCCCGGCTCGGGTCGTAAGCCCTCGAACCACGTTGTTGGCACCCTCATTTCCCTCGAGATCAGCATGTGCCAGAGTGGAGATAAGTTCTACTGGAGAACTGGGTGGATTTTGTTGCAGAATTTTCAAGGCCAGCGCCGATATTAGGCCGCTGCTGAAATTTCGAATGGCCGTTTTAAAATCGGAGATTATGATCGGTATGGTTGGCCTCATCAAGTGTGCTACCGCAATGGCCGTCTCCTCCGCTCTAGCGGAGTGGAGAGTGTTAACTTCCATGCAGGTGAGTGTTGGGTTATAGGGCCGTTAATTGCAGTGATGGCGTAGGCATTGGGGTGCCTATATTCGGCAGCATTCGCATGTACCACATCGGTCGGACCGGAAGACGTTTGTGTAGGGCTCATACCTTTTGTTCTGTACGGTCGTGTTGTGAACAGGATGCATGTTGCGAGGGATTGGTCTGACGATGAGATTGGAGTGAAGGACGATAGAAACAGACGATTTTGCTTCGAGGTCGTCGAGAGTGGTTATTCCTATTTGGCTGAGATTGTGATGCCCGTGGGAGTTTTTGATAGCCGGACCACCTTTGTGGATAAATGGGCTCCCTCGAGTCTGGCAGTAGCTGCAATTAGAGAGAGCTGAAGGGCAGCTTTTAAAGCCCGGCGGACGATGCCATTGACTTTTTGCAATTCACATTTACTGGGGTTACGTAGGGGAGTGAGTAAGTGATCGTACTGACAGCTAATGCCTAGATAAGTCAGATACTTTCAACGTCCTTGACTTCCTTGCGACGGGAAGATATTCGCCTAATAGTTTGGGTGACATGCTGTTCCAGTTTATGAAGAAATTGCGTGTTCGCTCTATTTCACTGTATTGTCATCCCCAGTATGTTAAGCACAGGGAAAACCAGGATTGGATTGTTGGTTACCTGAATTTTAACGTTTGGAGAAATTTTAGAATTTATTTTTGGGGGTAATAGAAGGTCTGTCTGATTAGGGGAGCAGGAAAGCTCTGTACGCCCAGCTTCTTCCACTACGACCTGAGCACCTGCCTGCAGAATATCATCCATGTGCGAATGACTGCCGCCCTTGTCCCACAAGAAGATGTCACCGGTGTATAGACTGAACTTGAGGTCGGGATTTCTTGTAGTCGGTTGGGGATTTTTAGTGTGGCCAGGTTGAATAGTAGAGGAGAGAGCACCGTCCCTTCTTGGGTTCCTTTGGATGGAAGGTCAATCGAGTCAGAGGCAGTGGATATGGATAATTTCATATCGGTAAAACTTAAGTACGAGTCAGGTCAAGTCGAAGCTAACGAACACGCGTTCCTTGTTCGGTCTTCGTACGCATTTATCACAGGAGTGCCAGGTTTCACTTTCTTCGCAATCCCGTCACACCCACCATGATGACATAGCGGCCAAGACAAGTTGCCTGTTTAATTTCATGCTGGGGATACCTATTTTCAGCTGCAGAGAAAAATTCTCGCATGTTGAGATTTCTACGCAGGTAAGAGTTGGTATAAATGAGTCCGTACTTGCCCACGACACCAAAACACGCGCCCCGACTCCCAGGGGTCTGAATAAGGCCTGATGGTGCCAGAACCTATTTGTTTATTTTCAAGTAGTTAGTCAATTCCTCGATGCCATTCGAGCTCGTTTTCAGGCTGTCATTGGTTATCGCCTCAAGCGTACTGTCATTTGGTGCTGCATAACCATTCCATTTTCACCATGAAGCTTATGGCACCATTCTGCGCTACTTTTCGTGTAGCCCTCCCAGGGCGCAGTCCTCCATTCGAGGTTTTCGGCTCCATCTCGTGGGTGAGACTATAGCGGAAGCTGAGAATGTGCCTAAACATTCAATGTCGGTGAGATGGAACACCTAAGGAGTGATTACTATAGAGCTTTGGTGTATTACGCACTTTTTCTTGGCCTTTACCAGACAGAGACGAAAATCGAAAGCTCCCGCAGTGCGTCGAGATTTCGGAGCACGTTAAGCATCTCCAGGCGGTCACATATTAATCCGAAGCCCTCCACTACGGCGCCCCTTAGACCGGCGGTGTCAGTTTAGGCGCCTTAAACCTCATAATCTGAATCTTTCCCCCGGTCTTGTTTCGTCGTTTTGAACCAGCGCGCATACGTCAACATAGTCAAGACCCGAGAGGAGCGGGATTACCGGCAGAAAGGTTTATTACAAGAGACGTTTCGGCTTTCACAAAGAAACCTTGCTCACTGAGCCTAGCTCACTCGACGCAAGGCTTCCTTCCGTATGGTAGCCGAAGCATCTGTTTTTAATGAATATTCTGTCGGCAATCCCCACCGTTTGTCTGACGGTGGATCTTGTACCCTACCAGGCTAGATTTTGCCCAACCTTAAAAGCCATATGTCAATCCTGGATGTGTAAAGAAGGCGCATTGCGCAATATTTTTTCGTTGCTATATTATGTCTGAAAGAAGATTTAATTCAACTGCCTTTCCTGGAAACGTTATATCACAAACGTTTCTCAGTAAACGGCGCTTGCAGCATGTCTCTGAAGATAGAACGTGTCATTAGTTCTTAAAAGAGGTTCCTTTCTTGCTTAGTGCTCAGGAAGACCGCTTTGTAGCAGAGATTAATGAAGTTTCTACGAGTATTTTATCATGAATAGGGACAAAAATTGTGAAAAGACGATAAGAAATAAAACTACACCAGCAGCCTTGTTGGTGTGCAAAAGTACCATAGCGAAGTGTATACTAAATAACACTCTAAGTACTGCTTTACGGTATTCTATTTGCTAGGCAAGCCAAAAAGGAGGAAGTTGAAAGGGAGTCCGTAGGCTCCACGATACCTGCGTCAGAAGCACGCGCGCTGGTTCTCATGGCGCGGATAGGCTCGTTATACTTTTAGAATATAATCTGTCTCGTCCAAAGCTCTTCCGAGCCTTTGTTTTCAGTTCCTACTTTCGCCGTAATATCAGGACACCGCAGTCAAGCCAAGCCGACACTTAGTAGCCAACGCGTGCCAGTTTGAAGATAACAAAAACTAATTAGTTCAAAAGAAAACATAGAAGGATTAAAAAGACAAACGTATTCATTCGCCGCTCCAGAGAGCCTATTTCCCTTCTCCTGCGCCCGCGACGGAAAATATGCCGTCATTAGTCTTCGTAGGAAAAGCAGCTCCCACGCACTCCTCTACGGCGGCCGTGGACTGACATTTTATGTTCAGTCATTATTTTTATGTTCAGTAGTCAATTTCTTTCCTTTTTGCAGAGCTATGTTGGATTTTTCTCATGCTAGTTTTCGGGTGTGATGGGAAATAACAAATTCTTTTTTGACCGTGAAAATATTACAAATGTAAATGTTGTGGATTAAGTAACCTCAAGTCCAATTTGCAAGACGCGTGAGCACGGGAGTTGGTATACAGCTTGGCTCTATCAATTCCATGAAACAGCCGCGTCTTCTGGTTTCGTATGTGAACGTGACAGAGACCTGTGCACTCCTCAAGTCGTAGAGTTGACAGGCGAGCTGCAGGATGTCGAGCAACAAGCCTAAAAGGGAAATACGTACTTCACAGCATTACGCCGTCTCGCAATGTTGAAATGTATGCAAATGGGCAATCCTCCCATTACCTCCTGCGCTCCCCCCCCCCCCCCCCCCAAAAAAAAAAGTGCGACGCTTGAGAAGGGACAGCTGCTTAGCATTGCTCGAGACCCATTCGCAGTTTGCATTCGCATTGTTGCAAGAGAAACCACAGAGGGCTAAAACAACGCTGTGGATACACCTGCAAAGACTTCCTTGACGTCACTTGCATGCAGCATGACCCTAAACTAGTGCCGTAAAACTGTGTTACTTAACCCTTGTGATTCCAGCGTTAACAACTGTGGACGACAAAGTAATTCCCCAGCAGGAAACTTGTATATAGCGCATTTCATTCAAACGCTTCGCAAAATTTCTGCCACATTGTCCTTTTGAAAACGTTCCCTAGATGACAGGCTCCATTGTGTCATCAGTAACAGCAACTTGCGGAACGTCGCATTCTCCGCAAGTAAACGCCGTCAATACGTGCATTTTTATGGTCCACTTTTTTTTACAATTGCTACACTCTTCAAACAAAAGTTTGCTTTATTCTTATGAAGCAGTTCCAAATAATAATTTATGAAATGTGTATACCAATTGGTGGAGCCCAAGGGTGAACGAACCTAGTTATAATTCGCACGTCTCCGTATGGTGCCATTGGGAATGTGGGATTCTGCTCAGCCACTTCTGGAGTGGAGCGAGGGCATAATGTGCTACGAAATCACTCTGCGATTGCCTCTAAAGTATTTGACGCATGCTGACACTTCCATTTTGAGCTCTAAGTCTGTTTTTCTAGATCGGTTGTGTCTGTAGATATGTTATTCCTGTTCACCAGCTTTACCCGCAGCAACCAGACACTTTAATTATGTTTTTTTATCTACAAAGAAAGGGAAAACGTGCTACTACGCATTTCTTGTTCGCGCTATAATGCCTGTTAAAGCATTGCAAATTTTAAAAATCAAGCTTCATTGGTCAAACCCACTTCGGAATCAAACTATAATTCGTTTTGAAATATAGCATAATTAGGCTATATCGCTTGTCGGCTATATTGCTTGTGTGAATAGCCCTTAAGTCATTACTTAACTATATAAAGTCGCCCTGGCAAGGAAGTGATGTTAGGTCCCACCCGACCTATTCGCTTACATTAACAAATTTAATAAAGGACGTCTAGGCCACTTTTCTACACGTGTATTCCATTCACATGCGCGCGGCCCCAAATTTGTTGTATCTCGAAGTCTCTGTGCGACGGACCAGTAGTAACAAATGCAGGAGTGAATTTCCAGTGAACTGTGCAGGCTCGTATTGCCAGGGTTACCAGCAGCCTGACAAATGATGCGGCCGTGCGTTTGCGCTCTTTATTTCAATAGCGAAGAAAAAATGCGGAACCTTAATTGAACCGCTTTCATAAATAAATGTGGCTGAATTCGAGGCAGTGAGTTCGGCGGCTTCCAATACTTTCGAGCAGAGAATTTCCTATTTGCTATGCGGAAGTGTGTCTCCTTATCTCTCATCTCAACAGATTAAACCAAATAAGGAAATGTTCGCAACGCCAGGGCGTGCTTGCAAAGCCACGTCACCTTTTCCAAACCGGGTACTGTGCTCCATAAGACGATGAGACGTCAGTGACCGTTTATTTGTTTATTTTAATGCTTTCACAAATTTTACAAAGGGAGGACAGGTGGAAGCTACACGTCATGGAAGAGCAGGTGAAGAAAAGCAGCCAGCGGCGACAACAAATAAGGGCAGCACCTTTGATGCGTAATGGCTTTAACACGTTATTATCGGCTTTAAATAGTCGTATTACGCAGCCAGGCTACAACTGGGCTTAAAAAACTGTCGTAGCCGACTAAAGCAAAATGAATGTGGCGAATTAGCGCTCTTTGATTTTCCGTCCCGGTATTGCTTGGTATCGAAAATTTGGCGCTGCGTGCACTAGTGCAAGGCTCTACAAACAGCAGATCTGACGGCCCCTCTCCCTTCGTCCGAGACCGGGCTGTCGCAGCTCACACGGAATTCCGGACTTACCGCTGACAGATTTCTATGACTGACCGGCCCGGATCGTTTTGTCCGGAGCCTTTCACATCTCCCCAAAAGTGGACCGTGTTATCACGCGCTACAACCCGCGGCAGCCGGCTGCGCAGTTACCACAGACGCGGCGACCGGCGTTGGTGCTTCCAACTTAAGGCCCGGAACGTACATGCCTGTCAACAACGAGGGCAGACGCAAGGTGAGAGCAGTAGCGATTTTCAAACAGATGAAGCAAAAAAACATTAGAGCAAGTTTCGTTGACCCCGCAGAGTACAGCAATGGGAAGACCTCTGCCATCGTTGTGGTCGACTCCAGATTTCTAACCGCGCTTCCATTCGCACTTCAGACCCCCAAGTCGCCGAGCAAGTCGCCATCGCCCTCGCTCTGCTAGACGGTCGTGGGTCTGAGATCTACAGTGATTCCAAAACGGCAGTCAGGGCTTTTCAGAATGGCCGCATAGCTGAGCAAGCTGCTCGCCTTCTTAGCGTTTGGAGTCCAGGTGCTTGCAGGCATCGTTATATTCACTGGTTTTCCGCTCATGTCAGGATCTGTCGCGGGTGCTCCCCCGAACCTCAATGAGTCTGTTCACAAGGCACCACAGCGACGTCACTGACCGCGCTTCCTCTGTAAGGAGCAGCTGACTCCCTCCCCCTTACGGCCACAGGGACGCTCCCGCTACTTATGACGAGGTCACAAAATTCTTATACATGCCTAGAAGGGTCTTCTCACCCCCTCAGCCCAAGTTGAATAGGGCGCAAGCCGTTTCCCTCAGACTATTACAGACCGGCACATATCCTTGTCTGGCAGTTCTACACGAAGTTTACCCCGACGTATATCGCGACGATGCCTGCCCGTCCTGCGGGCAGACCTTTACTTTAGCTCACATGCTCTGGGAGTGCGGGTCCGCATACCCCAAGTTCAGCAAGGAGGAGTGGGACTCTCTTCTGAGTAGCCCCGCTCTCGACAAGCAAATCCTGGAAGTCCGGCGTGCCCGCGACCGGACCGCTGGGCTAGACCTGCCGGTCCCGACGTGGGACTAGCCGGGTGCGCGACAAGCTCGCGTCATCGCCTGACCCCCAATAAAGTTCTTTCACTCACTCACTCACGGCGCGAACGCACGTGAACTGGTGAGTAGAAGAGCATGCCGGAACGTTGGGCACAGTGTTCTCGAAGTTGGAGCTGGGCGACGCCGGGTGCTCCGCCCGTGCGCTCAGTATTATGTGCGGAGTACCTTAGGACCGCACAATGTCCGGTCGCGTCCGTGCGCATAGCATTTGAACTCACAAAAATCACACAGGCACCGGCAGGATTCCAGCCTGTGTCTGGTAGACCAAACTGAGTTAGTGTCAGTCGTCTTACCCACTGGGCTACGACTGTGAGTTAGTGCCCGAGATTCAAACGGCTTACTCGCTCGCCTGTAACAGAGCGGAGTACCTTGGGACCTCGCAATGTCCGTCCGCTTCCATCCGTGCGCATACCATTAAGCGAAAATCAAGCGAAATTCGATTTGAGCCGTGAGTTGCAGTTTCATTTAGGGAATAATCAAGGTGCAACAAACGGCTCGAATCGAATGACGGTCGGGGCGCAACTTGGATGTCATTTCGAGTCCCCGTACTCCGCACCCTCGCCATCATCCACGGAGTGGAGATGCTGCCATTTTTTCTGGTATTTTTTTTCCAGCTCTTTACGTGGAGCAATCCCATGCGTACGCCTTGCAGACGCCGGGCGCTCCTCACGATGCGTACGCTCACGTGCGCTCGGTCTTTTTTCTTGTTTTTTTTTTTGGAGGATGTAGCTGTCGGCTCTGTCGCTGAGAAGGTGCGCGTGGCCGTAACGCGAGCGCTCCTAACGTGAACAGTGGCGATGACATTCGGCGTGTAGATTGGCCTTCAAATTTGCATAATACGAGTGACATTGCGCGCCACGTGGTAAGATTTGCAAATAAAAACACGCGTCCGGCGAACACAAAGTAGACAGGACAAGGGCGGGTCCTGCCTACTTCGTGCTCGCTGTGCGCGAGTTTTTCGTTGCGTTTTATTCCATGGCGACTCGTCAACGAGCCCAGAAAAATGTTCTACTAATCGCATACCACCTTGCGGAAACCTGCTCAAAAGAGCGTATCGGTATTCAAAGCGCCAACTGACCTTCGTTAGCCCTGCAGCACTTGGGAGATTGAAATGAGCATTGCACCGAGCCTTGAATTTTATTTTGTTTTCAGGTTACCTGTAATGAGTGTTCGGTTTCAGGAAAGTAAAGTGCGCTTATTTTTTTTTATACGGGGTACCACGTCTGGCAATTTACGGCGGGTAGAAATGAAAAGACGCATACTGAGGATCAGGATCAATGCTTATAAAAAAGGAGCCTGTGAGGGGTTCACTAAGAGAAGTCTTAATACCGTCTATGAACACTGCGGGAGTGATATATTGCGACAGCTGCTAGCATAACGGGGTGGTATGGTACCGCTTCGATGCCATTACAGTTAACCTAAATTTAGCGAAGCTCTGCCTAACGAATTCTGGATTTAACCAAGTTTCTCAATTCCCCATTGCCACCCCACTGAGGGCCATGTGTTTGCAACCTCGTGGAACGAAACGTTCCGGCGGGTAACCTTGATGCAACGAAGTCGGCAAGCTTATTAGTCATTGTTTATGACTGTTTTACTAAAAAATTGCTCTAATAAATGAACTAATTTAACAAATAGTAGTAGTACTGTAAGGAGCCAGTAGCAACGAACACGTCTGGAGTCGCCTAAAAAGGAAATTCGTCATTAGCATGATGATGAACAGAGCGGCTAGCGCCATCCCGTGACCAACGAAGCATCCACTTCTAGTTGTGCTTGTGTAGGGTGACACGACACCAGGTAGCAAGAGTTGCTACACTTAACGTTTGTTGTCGGCTGCACCACATACTGCCGTGCGTTTCCACGTGTGAGTGTGGTTTAGATTCGAGACACGTGTTTTGAAGGGCTAGGCTGTCTTGTACACGTGGGTCTTCACTGGTATCTGTGGTATCGGTTCGTCGGTGATGAGTTCTGGTGGAAGAAACGAAAAGCTGAGTCTTTTTGAAGAGCCAGCTTTTTTAAGACTCAGACAAGAGCAGAATTCTAACGCCCCCGCCCACGAGAAAGAAGAAGGTTTCCCCCAGGTACACAGTATTGCAGCTACCACCCTCTAAACAATTTCGAGTGCGGTAAAGGCTACCAAGTTCGCAAAACGACACCCTTTGAGCATAAGTTTGGGTCTTGAATCGCGTTAAGGCCCCGAAAAGAATCAAAAGGCGAAATTGATATTCAAGTTTGTTAATACGGGGATACGTGACCTTGTTTTTTTTGGAGCACCGTGTAGTGCCTAAGTTCGTGCGTGAGCAGCCTCCGCTACGCATGCAGTTTTTCGTTGTGATGTTAAAACCATGAATAGTGTGTCCACCTTCACTGATGTCTAGCACTTTGGCTTCGTTTCTGTAGCATTCCCGCTAGACTAAACTCTAAACCTGCATGTAACGAAAACCTGCATTTAACAAAAAATTGCGGGTCTTTGTCAACCTCGTTACATCCAGATGTAACTGTATTAGGCAAGACACTTTGTTTGCACAGTCTTGCACTTGATTGTCACACCAATTACACCACATGGCGCCGAACCCACAGTCTGTTAAATACGGACTCCCAACTAGACGCCAGTTGTTTTCTCCACCACATTCAGAAAGTGTTGTTTAAAAACTATCGTTGCGCAAGTGTAACCGCGGGTGACTACTAAAATTGAAAAATGCAAAATACTAGGAAGGAACGCCTTGTACCCAAAGCAGGTCTAATGTGGCTTGGGCACATGGCTTAATAGCAACTAGGAAAACAAAGAAATGACCAATCATACACCCACACTACACGTAAACCTGCTAAGTGCCCCGTGTTTAACGATGGAAATTAAATGAACTAAAAGCTTGCTGGCATCGCACGCCTAAACAAAGCATTCCCAATAAATAAAAACCCCGAACGCAAGCGTCTATTCGTGACTTCATGAGGATTTATTTATTTATTTATTTATTTATTTATTTATTTATTTATTTATTTATTTATTTATTTATTTATTTATAATTGAAATGCGTTAATAGCCTAGAAGGTATTACATAAGGGGGATACATAAATGATGTTACAACAGTATCAGTAAAACTAAAGCCGTTACACTCAATGTAAAAGCTGTCGGAAGGGCAGAGCAGTGATTCGCCATAATGGGCTGTACCGCCGTTATAAGCTTACTGCTACCATCCCATGCAATTCAAATTTCCCGCCTTCTCAGTGCTCGCGCGCCCCCTGCATGAAACTCCGCACGTGCCGGCGTTGCACTGCCACATTTTGCGTTTACTAGCGTCAAAACCAACGCGACGGGCGTCTTTTACTAAAGGAACGCGGGCGCTGCCGGCTAATTACGTATTTGTCCTCAAATTCACCTATAGTTTTCTTTGCGCTAAACAACGGGAAGATGTATGACAAGCGCCATCATTTCCCGAGTTTTGAACCCTTATCACTATATAAACCGCTTGTCTTTCGAAGCCTGTGGGGTACGCGCGAACAACAGCGTTACCCCGGGATGCCGCCTTGGTGCTCTATATACTTAGGTCGAGCGACGAGCTAAGACGACAATGCGAACGCCTAAAGTGCTCTGCACTTAAAAGCGTTCGAGAGCAATACTAATTTAACACAAGCAACAATACCAATAACACGGTGACCAGACAGCGGTAACACAAAACTTAATTTCAAAAACAGGAACGAACATTGTCGACGTATATAATGCACATTTAACGGTTGCTACAAATCACTGTCTGCTTCTAAGTAAGTTTGTAAGGCAGATTGGGTACGGGATGGATCTGTAAAGGCGACGCTGTTTGCGCGTAGAGCGTTTCACTCGTTCATTAACAACAGAAGAGGTGAAAATTGCTTTTTCTTGGAGCGTGAATGTATTCAATCAACGGTCAATATTATGCACATGGCCAACGTGTGCAGAAATAAAAGAAAATGTCCAAAAATTCAAGCTCAACCGCAAGGTATGCTGTAGGGATTAAGGGAAAGTAATTTAGTCATCTCCCGTCAAGTTATGATATAATCTGAACACTTCGTTGAAGACGCACAATGAACCCATAATGTCAAATTCCGCATGAAGATCTTCACGCGTCGATAGCTCCGAAAAAAGCTAAAATTTTAAGCAGGCTTTCCAAACTTTCAAGAAGTTTTTGAGTTTACCTATTTAAATCGGTTTAGAGCGGTGCAAAATAATAGCGAAGGAGGACGCGGTTGTCCCGGTATGGCTTTCTCAAACTTGTAAGTTTGCTCTGCTGCTCAAAATCTCGAAAGCGGAGACAGGCCTTAACCAGAGCCGAGTAGGGTACCAAGTTGTCGCGTCAGTGCCGGCAGATGGTGGGCAGGGGCATCGGCTATTGAAGTGATAGAGTAGGCGGGCTTGCCCTGTAGATTAGATATATTTTTAAAAAGTGATTGCGCCGCAGTGGGAATTCGGGGAACGTTATTTAGGGAGGACGGGCTAGAAAAATGGTAGCTAAACCCAGCAAAAAGAATCGCGGCAACGTGAAACCGGTTTGGGGTACCTGAATGGCGCAACTTTCGCGTGTTTCGTGGGCGTCCAAACACCTGCTCCGCGTTCCGGCGGATGTTGATGGCGTTTGACGGATGGCGCGTTCAGCCGAGCGCAGAATTCCCGGCGCTGCGAAGGGCTTTCCATAACGCTCGTTACCCATCGCTCTTCTTTCGATAGTATCGTAAACGACAGCCCGTTTGCGCGAGCAGCCCCTTCAGTTGTTTATTGCACGAATAAAGGTCCCTACTCAGCGGAACTGCTTTGGGCGGTGCAGTAAAGAGGGATGGTAGGAACCGTTATAACTTTGGTTTGGTGCTGTTACCAGAAACTCAATAAAGGTATAAATTCGCTGCGAATATTTGTTTTGGCAGTTAGTTCAAAAGAAATTCGTATTCTAAGGCACTCAAGGCGCCATTGAGGAAACATACAACTTCAGCGTCAATCAAAAGTTTGCCTTAGCAGACCTACAAAAATGCTAAGTTTAACACGGACAAGGAAAAGATTGCGGACGATGCTTAGAACTTAGTGAGAATATGTAGGGGAAAGGCATAAAGTTGGGCTAGTTGGTTATCTGACTGCATTTTACTAGCGAAAAATAGACACGGACGAACAAGAAGTACACAGAACACTCGCTAGTCCTGTGTACGTCTTCTTCGTCCGTGTCTTTTTCGCTGGTAAAATGCATGTAGGGGAAAGCCTGGTTAGAATTTGTGCTGGCCTCTGATGAACTTTCTGTTAACTTTGCGGATGCACGAGTCACCACTCAACTTGGACAGCATCCTCTACAGCCCCCCCTCAAGTTCGTTGCGCTCGATAGCCAACGCCCCGGCATCTTAAGGTCGTTCCGCTTGCTAGCCATCGAGCCACCTGCTCGCCCCCGTTAACACCTGCTCCTCTCAAGGCGGCGCGTTTTCTTCTTCGCGGCAGCAGGCTACCCTCCTTTCGTTCTGCGGCATTCCTCTCCTGGCGCGGGCTGCATATACCATTGTCAGAACCCATCTCCGACCCTCTTCCGCCACAGCTGTGCCTCTTTCCCAGCGAGCGATCATGCGCTTGCACCTTGCACTCCGGTCTACCGTGCGATGCTGGTGCAGCTCATCACGATTTTCTCAAGGCGTTCCATGAAACAGTCATCTCGTGCTCTCGCCCTAAAACTTGGATAGGAATGGATACTTGGAGCAACTTCTGCACACGCAGGTTGGTGTCCCCGGTGGCGTCCACCACCAGCCTGTACGCATAGGCGGACTTGGGGAAAAACGGGCACGCAATGCAATGATTCAGCATAAGAACGTCGCATCACCTGGGTCGCTTCTTACAGCCGGGCACTTCAATGGCAGTCGCTGTAGTCCGGCAGTGCACGTTAAACGTTAAATAAGTCGAAATAAATATCAGAACTCGGAAGGCTCATTTTTTATTGCAACCATTACAGTCCAATCGGGCAATTTGTATCTAGTTATATCCTAATATAAACCTAAGCTTCCGGTTCTTTGTCTCAAGAACGCGCAGTAGCCGCGTCCACTCCGTTACAGCGGTAAACACTCGACTATTTCTTCATAGGTTATAACACCCTGAGCCCGACTATAGTTGTCTGCCAGGTAGTTTCTCTTCACTTGTGTACGGCATATTGACTATCCGACTTTATTTGATTCCACCGTGTACGGCGCAGATCAATTGCAGCCAGTACAGGCAATAGAAGGTGGCCGGTTATTTGAAATCGTACCATTAAAATACGAATTCTACGTCAGCCGAAACCACCGCGTCTTACCTAACAAAATGGCAGTGAGGCATTTGGTGGCCAATCTCTTGAAATGAAGACAGGCAGCATGTTGTCTTCGTGGACCTTTCACACAACCTAGGTCCAGTGGTCAGGATATTAAAAAAAAACAACCTTTAGCGGTGTGATTGTGACATTGGATTCGTAACGCTCGTCTTACAAAGAGAAATGATACGAGCCCCAACGTCAACTTTCCCACAGCAGCAGTCCTGCAGTCACATGCGCTCAATGTGTTGCGGTTTGGTTGTTCACCCGAGGCTTCCACAATTCATTGGTGCACTGAGGCGCACCGGCTTGATTGCCCATTTTACGCTTGAAGGACATCGTGGCGTGGCGTGTCGCGTTTATTAGCGCCGCTTTTTGTAGCGTAAGCTACACTGGCCGAGGTTGAGCAGCTTCGCGTGGCTCCTGGAGAGCCGTGCTGCGCATGTGCGAGGAGCAATGACTTCTCAAGGCGCACAGCTGTCGCGCCGGAGCCGCCGCCAACGCGACTGGATTGGTTGGAAATCGTTTTAGCAGCAGTAAGCATGATAATCAGCTAGTGCTAGACAACCAGGCAACCAAAGAATAACCAGCTGAACCCTAGCTCACGCTAAGTATATCCTGGCATAGCCGAGCTAAGCCACTGCTCATTTTTTGTGACGCTTTTTGAACACCTATTGTGAGATCTTATCATTGTTAGAACACCTCTGCAACATCTTACAAGCACCCCTTGGCTGAAGTGAATATATAGACGCGTGTGGTGATACTACAGCTATGTAGGTTATGATACAAACCGATGCCATTGCCTTTTGACGTGAAGATACCCCGGCCGCTTTCCAGGCGACACATTAGTGCGTAACATGTGATAGGAAAACGTGTCAGTTCAACATAAATGATTCGCTAGACGTGAAAAATGCGTGATATTGGGCTGCAACGCGTAATTTAACTTCTACACATAGTCTACGTAGAAGGCTGGAGGTACGCCTTGGCGAATGGCGGCGCCCTAATGGATTCGTCATCTTGATGATTAAAAATGGCAGTTGGAGAAAAAAGTTGCCTACATAATTATGCGGCGAGAAATTGCACCTGTTGCTGTAACTCAGCTATTTTGAAATGTATTAGATCCCAGTCACCCCAATCGACATTGTGTAAGCATCAGAGTATTTATTATGCTTTCTTCTTTGCCGATTCCACCACACCCCGTTTAATAATTGTGCTGTCATTCTGCCTTTCAAGACAACACGGACTTCCGTTGTACTATTGCATGCAGTACACTGGGGAAAAAAGACAATTGCGAAAAAGCTGTGGTTTCGGCATACCCCCTCCCCCCTTTCTTTCCCGATCCCACTCCTCTGATCTGTAAGATTAAAAGGCGCCATTGCGCCACAGGCAATTTGCGCAAAGACAGAATAATATATGGGACTGGATAGCTGTTGCAGTGGCTAATTACAAGTACTGATTATAACGGGAAAGAACATTTTATATTGGTGAAAAAATTTACAGTACGAAAGACTCACTTTTTTGCATATCAACCCCCTCAGCACCGGCTGATTAGTTCAAACACAGCAGGACTAGAAAAAAATGACGCTAACATGCTCGTCATAGCCAGTGATGCAGTCCATGTTCATTACTCTATTGTAGACAAAACGTCGCACACTAAAAACATGATGTACACGAATTAATTGATAAATGCTCTTCATCGCTCTAACAACCCTCGGAGGGAAGGTAATTTTTATCCTTATACCCATGCTGACAGGTACACAAGATTTCTGTGCTTAGGCTGAATCGTAACTTAACAGTGATTGCCTGAGAAGTAATTGTATTGTTATTACTTTTCAAGAGCAGTTAATTGTAATGCAATTATATTAACTATGAACACACTTGACCAAAGTAATTATAACTTATTTCAATTACGTTTATAAGTAGTCCTGCCATGTATGCCTACGATGCTTTGGTACAGTGCTTGGATTTTTACTTAACGAGATTACTACTTAAAGCAGCTATGTATTCAGGAGGTTCTCAGTGCGGGAATGTATTGGTATACTTCAGGCGCGCCAAAGCCGCTTTCACGACTGCCGCATTTTTCTATTCGTCTTGCGTATGAACCATCATGTTTTATTTACTGGCATGGTATTAAGAATGGGGTGAACCCGCCATTCCAATTAGTTTAACGTTCGTTAGCCAGATGGTGCTCGGAATACTAGCGCTCAAAGAGAATATGTACTAATCCTTCCGAGTACCTAGACACTGAGCCAATTAATGCATCGAATTTTAGGGCAGGCATTTTCATTCTTCGACATTTAGTGTATCTCTCCTCTCGTACTGCGTGAGTAATCTAGAAACCAACGAAAACAACATTTTTTTTTTTCAGTCGTAAGGAATATAACAAAGAAAGTAAAACCAAGCTGATCATTTGTTCTGTACAGGATTTGTAGGGGCTTGTTATAGCTCAGTATTCTTTAAGTCCTTGAGCGAAGAATGAGAAAGAAAATATTGTAGGAATTAGCCCAGATTTGGCTGGTGTTAAACATTTTCAGTTATATGTTAGAAACAGAAATACCGCTCCTAATTATGTCGGACATAAAAGGCCTGTTTTAAATGCGAAATGTTTCCTGAAATACCGAAAAAACTTATGAAAGAAAATAAAACAACACTCTTCTTTAAAAAGTCAAGCCCACTCTTTAGTCTGCTCGGTACTAACACACAGAGTTCATTACCCAACTTTTATAGCGTAAATAATCATGCAGTAATTACGTATTTGCGCTTTAAAGAAGTCAGGGATAACCAATGCCCTGAAAAATGTACTAGAAGATATGGCTGGCGATTACGATACTCCCTAATGTAAAATTCGTGCGCAGCCCGGACGGCATTCTTCTACGTAACGGCGTCTAGCGGCTGCGTCTCAGGAAGTGATCCCGTGATCAGCGAACACACGGCAGAGCACGCTACTCTGCCGCTATCTTGCAGTCCGTCGCCGCTGCCGATCATGGTGTTTTAAGTCGTGTTTTAACCTCCGGCTGCAAATGTCACGTCGTTTGGATGAGTTACGGAACGAGGAGAGCGATGAAGGGCCTCCCTTTGGCCGCAGGATTTGCCAGTGGTGGTTTTAAAGACCAGTGGGGTGGACTGCGTCCCTGTGGCTCTGGTTCCAGTGAGCGGGCGGAGCCATCCGGTTAAATATCCCTCGGAGTGTGCAGGCGGGTATTCTGGCTGCTGCCGAGAGGTTTGAACAAACATCTGAAGCTCGGCCGTTTGGAAAAGGCAGCGTCCTCTGTAAGTTGTCAAAGGAGACCTGTGGGGCTGATCTCCTCAAATGCACAAGTTTTGCTTCTCAGCAGGTGAGTGCATTTCCTCCCCCTCCCCCATCTGGCATCCGTTAACGACATTAGTCGAGGTGTCGATGTTCAGATGACTCCGGAAGAGATTCTCGAACAATGTGCGGTGGCAGGAGTGACATCAATGCACCGCCCCAGCCGCGTTGCGGTGAGCAACAGGGTCCCAACAGAGTCCGTGATCGCCACATTTGTGGGCTCCTCATGCCATCCTGAGAAAACGTACGGGGTCTGATTTACCGAGTCGAGCATCTCTTTCCTCCGCCTCTTCACTGATTCAGTTGCTGGCGTTTTGGCCACAACGCAAAGGCGTGCAAGTCGTCTCCCCGCGGTCGTTCTTGCGGAAACAGTCATTCTGCCAACTCGTGTTCCACTCAGAACGTCAAATATTGTTTGTGCGGCGAGGGTCATACAGCAGATAACTCTGATAATCCTGTCAAGGCGAAAGAAGCCCAAGTGCTTGAAATCACAGAAAAGCGCTGCTGTTGACGGAAGGATGCGTTCGGCATAATTAGAGAAACGGCGCGTGGTTACACGCGAGTAGCCGCTAAACAGACTTCATCGCTGACCGACCCAGCTGTGTTGAACGCCATAGTCACGGCAGTAGAAAAACCGACTTTCAAGGTTCAACAGCCTTCCCTTGTTGACCCAGCTTTTTCATCGCTTATAGCGGCGGCTGTTGAGAAATGTGTGGTCTCGGTGGTGACTCCATTAACCGCTAGAATTAGTGAGTGTGTGTCCCGTACGGTAATGGCTCAGCTGGCGTCATTTCTGCAGCCCGCTCCGGCCGCGTACACCTGGCCACCAAGTATAATTCTACAAGTGTCCTCTATTTCGGACAGTTCATTAGCCCGAGCCACGAGTAGTGATCTGAATTCTGCTAAATAAGTACCGGTTGTTATATCTCCCAGAGATGAACCTGAGCTCCTCCCTTGTTCGGAAGCAGGCTCCTCTGCTGCCGTTTATACCAAGACCGGCTCGCACTGATCGCCGCCTTGTTCCCCTTCTTCAGACTCCGTCATCACACTTCAAAGCTAGCCTTTGGGTTCTGTCCTCCACTCCAGTAAATGCTCGGGATCTCCAGGTGCTGGGTCCCTAAAGACTCAACCGAAACCGAAAAATAAGAAAAATGAACCGTATCCAGTTATCAAAGACAGCCTATGACACGCTGCAATTGCAGCAACGTGTCTCCCCGATTTACAGGGTCCCTTAAAGGCCCCCAAAAGAATTGCTGATCTGTTACAGCCGGATTCGCCGACTTGCTTTGCCTTTGCTCACAGTCTTTGCCAGATGCAATTTTGCTTCAGGAAACGTGCCTCAATAGCAATCACACCTTTAGTCTTTGTAATCACCGTGCGTTCAGACTAGGCGGACTTTCACAAGGTGGTGGCCTATTGATTTTTATTTCAACAAAATTCGCTCATAAGGCTAAAGTATCCTTACAGCTTCGGAGAAGATATTGTGAAAGTGTGTACGAGATTTCGGCGCACGATAAAGATCCCCAGGTGATCAAAATTAATCCGGAGCCCTCCACTACGGCGCGCCTCATCGCCTGCGTTGCGTCGGCGCGGTAAACCCTACAATCAATCAAGATATTGTGAAATTTTGGTATTGAAGATAAAACTTCCTGCTTTTCTTCCTCTCTCGTTGGCGACCGTTTACTTGCGCCATTTGGTAATTTATCTACAACCTTTAGATCTCGTTCTGACTTCGGCGATAACTCCCGTTGCTTTTGTGGGAGTCTTTATATCCCACCGTATTTCCTGGGGCTTCCGGACGGATTCCTGCCGTCTTCGCTTGTTGTATTGGATAACAGAAAAAATTTTATTGTATAAATTCGCAATCTCCTACCTATATAACGGGGGTAGCTCGATATGTTTAAGGTTTAACTATCAGTTTTCAGGGCACCAAAGTTTCTTTCTGTTCTACTGTAGACTGCGGTACTAGCAGTGACCATACACCAATATTGAATGCCCTGCGCGTTTTCACGGCTGTCGAAGCTTCACTTTTGTAAATTGTAATGTGTATCAAATGCCTATGAAGCAGGCCATATCTTGTGTGGCCTTAAAAAGCACAGCTGAACGGGCGACAGGTCTTTTCGCCACCCTTACCCCTTCGGCGCACTCCTCGTTATTTGAATTCCAGTCTAAGAGGGCTGTGTTATCTAGCCTCTGGTGTAACGAAGAATGTGGACGCAACTTTAGACACAGGAAGTCGGCCTGGAAGAAGCTTTGCTATAAACTTTGACCATTGAACTGGAGCAATTACAAGTATCCTTCTGCGATGTTCAAATGCGCAGTTTCTAATGCAAAACGGTCTTTGACCCCCAGCTTTGTTCAGTTCTTTATGAACTCACTATTAAGTGTGGCCTCTTTCGATTTTTTTGCTCTAGGAAAGTGGTCCCCCAAATTTATAATATAGACTCTTTCATGTTATCTTCCAGTGAAATCTCCGAGTCCCTAGAGTTGATTGCAAGGAGTCTGCAAACTCATTTTTCGTCTGCTCTAGCAACCTCCTCTCCTCCAGCTATAGTAATAGCGGGCTTTCTGGAAGTTACGCTTGCAGAACTTTTTAATGCTATAGCAAAAATGCCCGCTCTGGCCAATGGTCCGGATGACGTTACTACTGAAGTTTTGAAACTACTATCCTATTAGGCACCGAATGACTAACTGAATACGGCCAACTATTGTCTCATGAACTCATGGGTACCCGATGTGTTGCGTCTAGCCAAATATTTCCTATGCCTAAGAATGGTGGACAGGGCTCCGCGGATGATAATATCACGCCTATCTCTCTGATTTCGAATGTAGTAAAACTAATTGCGCAGATTTCGCTTGAACGTATTATGGAATTTTTGTCCAGGTATAATATCTTCAGCCAATGTCAAATTGGTTTTCGCCCGGGTTGTTCTATTTCCAGTGCCCAAGTCGTCCTTGACAGTCGTGTAAAACTTTCCCGTCAATATAAACAGGCTGCGGCTCTTGTGACCTTAGATATTGCAAAGGCGTACGACACCGTGGAGTGCCCCGTGTTAATGCCAACGTTTAAACTTCCCAAGGTGCATTGTAGCATGGAATTGCGAATTCCTAAATGACGGGCAGTTCAGTTGCGTGACGGGCAACCTAGAGGTGCACCACAGGGAGCTGTCCTTTCGCCGGTTCTTTTTAATGTCCTGTTAAGCTCAATCCATGTGGTTTCGGGTGTCCAAACTTGCGCTTATATCGACGATATCACGTATTTCGCGTCAGCTTGTGACATACAAGAACTGTATGTGTTAGTGCAATCATATTTAAATAATTTAGATTCATGATTACACAGTATCTGCCTCACAATTAACGCCAGCCAACGCTATGTTCTAATTTTTCCAACCTCTAATTTATTTAATATCACTCTGGGGCCGGCAACACATCATTCCGCAGGTTGACGTTTACAAAATACCTTCCAGTAGTATACACCAGTCATCTTGACTGGAGCCCGAATATCGCGCGTATAGCTACTGAACGCGCAGGCGCTGTTGGCGGGTCGAGGCGTCTCAGGCCATAGAAAGATGGGAATGCGCCGTGATTCTCATCTTATCATGTGTCTGATGTATGTGCGCACAATTTTAGAGTTCGGGTGTGTGCTATTCTCTGGGTCTGCGATATATAAGCTCCGTCGCTTAGTTCTCCTGGAACGCCAGGCTCTTCGCTGCTGTCTAGGGTTACATAAAAAGGCAGCTAATGTGATACTTTATTTGGAAGCTCGCGTTCCCCCTCTGTTAATAGCTTTCGAATACTCAATGTGTAAACATTTCTAGAGCGTATGGCGCCGGGGTTAACAGGGAACAATTTATTGTTGTGGATGGGCCAGCCGTGTTTCTGGCGCTCCAGTGGCACAGATACTATTGTCCGCAAATTACTGTAGTACAAATTTTTTTGTCTCCATTTGGTGTGCCGATCGATACGGTAAATCCATCTCCTGATACGGGTAATACGCTATCGATGAACTTCCGGAACAGCTTCCCCCAAAATCCAAAAATATAACCTTATTAGCGTATTTTCTTCTTTTCTGTTCCTTTTCTTTTAATCTTTTACTGTATATTTTTAATTTTTAATTACTATTTTCTTATCTCCATCCCTCAAATAGAGAAAGAACTTTCAAATTTTTCTGATCATTTCTCCTCGAGTACTGTAACAAGCAAAAAATCATTTTCTTTTATATAACGACTGATGTTTGGCCGACCCCTTGATAGGGTATGCGCCATCAAAGAGGAACAAGTCTAAAGCGCGCGCGCTTTACTGCAGGTCAAATAAACGTTTTTCCAATCCAATCCAAGAACAACAACAAGCACGTGCAGCAGGAAGCGCATGTTGGGCTTCTGTGCTTTTTGTGACCTTGAAAAAACAAGGCGCTTGCTTTCATGGGTGCCTGGTTTTACGTCTCCTTTCTCGGGCTCCAATAGACGCGGAGGCGCCATTTTTACAAACGGGTGTGGCGCTGCCTCGGCATTCTGGCCTCGCCCTCGCACTTCGGCTATTCTTTTATCATCCGCTTTTGTTCGGGCTCATCTTCGGTGGCCTTTTGATTCTCTCGGTTATCTTGTAACGCGTCGCCGCCGGGCAGCGTCTTTCGCCGGCTCGGCACACCAGCCTCTCCCTCACACTTTCACCACACTTCCCAGTTTTTCTTCTTCCTTCAGGGTTGCCTTCGTTCACTAGGTTAGGAGGGACGACGGTGCCATCTAACCGCACTAGCGGGCGCTTAGGTACTACGAACTAAAGTGTTGGAACATCCAGACCTGTGGGGATATGCCGTTTGTGGCGACTGAAGCGTAATCGAGTTAATGAACATAAAAACGGTTTTGTAATTACATCTGAAGCACGCAAGGGACATATTTTTATGGAGGTGACACGGGTTCCCCATACTGTCTTTACTTGAGTGCAAGACTTCTTGAAGCGAAATTTAGGTGCTATTTTCTTATATATGTTTTCTAAGTTGGTTAAAGTATTTAGTAATATATTTGCACGTAAGTACCAGCAGTGCATTTATCGATGCAGACGATTCCCTTTTGCAGCGGTGTCCTCTATGTCTGCTCCTCGATAAAGATCGATGGCTGGCAAAAGCAATTTTTGTATACCTTTTGCCTTAGACGTCAGGGACTAGTTTTTTCCTAGATGACCTTGTATAAGCGCGCTCGATTGAATATTTCAATGGAGGTGTATTACAATATTTGCAACAAGAAAAATTGCCGCGTATCTGCACCTCTGTTTGAAAATGTCGACGAAAGACGATAGGCGACTAGCGCCCCTACCTGCCTTTTCTTTCCCGCTCACCTGTCATGTTGATGCTTTCCCTTATTGTTACTCCCAAGATAACACGCCAGATTTATGCTCAAGTTAACTTAAATTTACCGCGTTCCACTGCTCCAAGTCAAGTGCCTCGATGCCAGGGCTGCCGTACGGCGTAGACGCGCCGACTCGCGTCACCCTGCTACAACGTGCATAGAGCCACGTTGCCCTACAACACGGGCGTGCCAAGAGGAACGTGGAGCCTATCTAGTGGAACGTTTGGTTGCGTTTGCCGTTTGATTTCTTAAATGCCGCCAGGAGCTGTGGTAGCGCTTGCAACAGCATGGCGACGGTTTTCTGCAGTTGATGTAGTATTTCATTTGGTATCGCAAAAACCAAGTATTCACGAATTTTTTAATAAAGGACACTGCAAATATCACCTATGTATTGATTTTCTGCGCTTATATTTGCGTAATGTCTTGTTCTTGTTCAACAGTATTGACAAGTATGAACATTGACACCGGACTTGTTTAGATTTGGCTGTGAGTATATAACACTATTGCGCAACTCCTGTTTGCCTTCGGCCAAGTGGCTGAATCGAGTTACAGACAGACAGACAGACAGACAGACAGACAGACAGACAGACAGACAGACAGACAGACAGACAGACAGACAGACAGACAGACAGACAGACAGACAGAAATATCTGCGTTTAGGTAGCCCAAGAAAGACTATAGTCTTTAAAATTACGAGCCATTTCACTCTGTGATCATGAATAATCAGCGGAGCTTTCTAGCATGCCACATAGAGGTCACATAATTTCGGTGATAAGGACGTGTAAGCAAATTTTATTTCTTCCTCTTGAGCGTAGACAGTGGTCATGCCAAATAAAGACACACATACAATCACACACTTTTCTGACTCTATTGGTCTTGAAAATGGCGCCTATTCATAATAATGTATTAAGCATGCATACTCAAGTGATGAGACGTATACGATTAAGGACTGAAAGCTGGTTTGAACGGCGTGCCACTTCAGAAGTGACTGCGTGCCTTTAGCGCGAACACGGGGAGGCACGTTTTCCTACGCCTCGCACTGTAGAACGCTTCGGGCTTCAAAGACACGCGGAGCCTGGAGAGTTCTTGTTCACAGAATAAAACACATCATACCTAGCTATAATCTTTGCTTGATCGTATGATTTAAAACGCAGGTTAAACAAATAATCCAGCTTCTTTTTTAAGGCGCTGTATAGATAGAGCTGAAGTTTAAATAGCCAACCGGGGCTGCAAAATAATAACGCTTTAGGACAACGTCCGCGCAGACAAAAAAAGATAGAGGACGCAGGCGTCAGGGAAAAACAGGAAATTCGGTTGTTTCCTTTACTCTAAGTAATTTGTTGATGCACACACACAAGGTATGAGTTTTACTACTGCAAAAAACAGAATCCAGGGAAACGTCGGCAACGGGAAGCAAACAGCTTTTACACGAAGGAAGAGAACAATAATATATGGCCAATACAGCGGCGCTGTATGCTCGTGTGGAGCACTAGGGATATTTTTATAAGAAAGCTAACTCTGCGAAAGAAATGTTAGCCTGCATAAAAAATTGAATCCTCGCTGTGGTGTATATCTTTTTAATTATCAGCTAAACGTAGTATAATAGCAATGTTCGCATGTAATGTGGTCCCAGAATACCAAAAACTTGTACCCATTCTTTCTGGCTGTTTTGACCTTCAACACGCCCCTGAAACCAGTGTACGGCCGCGTCCTGCGTAGCACAATGTTTCAGCCACTGAGGCACCCTGCCCTGCTGACAAGAAAACACACGGGGGAGGGGAGTAGAAGGGTGCCATATCGGTGTGAAACCAAGTTAACTTCCAAAAAGTCAGTGCACCAATTTAAAATTTTTAGGTTGCATTTATAAATGGTATCTTCCCTAAACATTCGTAGCACTGCTAGTACCATTATATTCCTTGTTAGTTAGTAACATTGCTAGCCCTATAGTAAGGGATATTTGATTTATTGATTTATGCCTTCGTAGGTTCATTGGATTGATTGCTTTGCTCATCGCAACAGCCATGCGTTGGTATAGTCATAAATACGGGCATATCTATGATGCGTTGTCTACGACACATTGAGATTTTGCCCCCGGTTTGGTGCTCGATAGCGTGCGTACGTGTGTGCAAACGCTTATTACATTAGACATGTATATGTAGTAGCGGTATTTTTTTGTATTTTCAAGGTGTGTGCAACCATGTTTCTTGTTTTGTATTTGCACACTTTTACCATTTTTTCGGCTTAAAAAAAAACGAGGGCATTAGTGTATTCAGAGAGGAGTGGTTGCGTCGCCAACAATAATTTTTTGCCTCGAGCTGCAGCACGATAGTAAAACGCGCGACACGAATTAGATACGGAGCACGTGTTGACTATAAGAGCAATTTATTTGACACAGTCCGTATGGGGCTTCACCCCTAAAATAACTTTTAAAGCACCCGCACTGAGACAAATGGATTGAACATTGAATGTGACTCGAAGGCCCATCAGTTCGACCAAAGAAACCAATACATTTGAGCGCTCTAGAAAAATAAAACCATTTGTGTACATCGCCAAAATGCCTGACTGGTGCGTTCATCTATTAGTTTCCGGTACGAGATGCGCCTCTGTAATTTCACAGCCCCCCATTTTTTTACGGCAGCCGTTCAGACAGCCGTTTCAAATCAGTAAACGGATGGTTGTGCGCACTTTACAATGTCTAACAAAAGGGTTCTAGTAAGGGACCTACGTAAGGCTACCTATCAAGCAAGGGTTGGGGCAAACGAGTTGAAGCCTAGTGCCTCAACAGACAACAGCGCCAGACTGAACGTAGTGCTTACACAGCCAACGGAAAGTATATTGCGTAAAAAGCGGTTTTAATTATTGAAAACCCTCTTTCAGGAATGAAATTTCTGTTTGGCAGGTAGCGCAGCGTGGTGGCTCGCCTGGTCCAATCCTGCTTTGGTGCTATTTCTTCTTTAAGCACTGTTGTATAGAAAAACCGCTTTACGGCACTGACATTTACTGCATGATGTCGAGCGGACTGGAATGCCCTCGGTGATTCGAAAGCTGGCAGCCCCGTACAGCACTCTGGACCACATCTTCTTTCCAAGGAGACATTGGATGCTGCGCAGAGACGTGTCGTGCCTTCTCCAAAGCTTCCTTCAGGAGACGGAACTGGCAAACTCGCGGTGAAAGGAGACTACCATTAACTAATTAGGAGGAGCTTGGGCGGAGTGATTGCCGGCATATCCAGCCAGGCTAACCCCGCCGGATACCACACAACAACCACCACCACCACCATTTACTGAACAGCCCACTTTTGCTTCTAACACTAAGTTACCAGATAACTAAAAAACTTTTCTTCGTATTCGCAACGAGTTGGTGGTTTCACAACTTGCGTTTCATGGCTAATCTATCTCTGGATCTTGGTAAAATGACCTTTAAAGCGTGATATTACCGTTAGAGAATGTTAACCAGTAGCGCTAGTGGCGCAGGATAACTTTCGGAAACGAGCAAAGAAATTTTCGGTGGCTGCTCATGAAAGCACCACGATGGTTCGAAATGGTGTTCGAGGTGCTAACGCGTCACCTTCCGCACTTTGCACATTTTATGCTGATGTGCACGTTCAAATCGCGTCCCGTCTGACTGATCCGGAATTCATCACATGCAGCCTGCTAGCTAAGTTCTGCCCGCTGGACGTGCTACATAAATAAGCATATGCTTAGCTCCGCACTCCCCCACCCGGGCGCACTCGTGGAAAATGCGAGGTATGTGAATCATGCGGCGCTTGCATAGGGCCGGAAAGTTGTAGCTTTTTTCACGGCGTACGAAAATGAATTTCAGCTTCTTATGTTTGTTACCTTGCACCCTACTTAAGTGTCAGTGGAGTAGAGTTTTTTATTGTTTTTTTTAACAGGACAGTATGGAAGGGGCGGGGGATGACAGCGAAACATAGTATGTAGCGACCGCTCTTTTTTTTAAATTTATTGATTTTCTCAGCTCCTTTCTCTTTATTTTAACCCTTTATATTTTAACCCTCATAATGTTTTCATTGTTGTATGTGTCCTAGCCACCACCACCCTTAAAAGGTTCACTAAAGGCAGCATCGTTGTGGGATGTCGACGAAGTGGCACATTTTCTTTTGTAGGTAAAACAGGTTTTGACCATGGGAACTGCCTGACAGCGTGCCTGCAATATGTTTGAGGAAAAACTACAGAGCTGTAGCGCAGAGCATGAAGCTTCGGCCGGTGGTGGAGCGCATGCATTCTTCTTATTACAACCTGGGCCGCGAACAACGGACATGGTGAGCACTGCTCCGGGGATTTTGTGGAGTTTATCTTTGAACAAATCCAAGTTTTTAATGCTGAATGCCCTATATATGCTTTACTAAAGTGCGATGGCAAAAACAACACTCCATAGAAAGTAGCCTAAAGTAATACAGCTCAGAAAGCAGGGATTTGTCCACAAAGCCATGCTTTCCACCAAGTCCACCACCACTTTGTCAACCAAGTCCTTGACAAAAAAGACTCGGGGCACCAACAGATAAGCAGAAAATACAAAATACGGTTCTAAACTGCCGAAAAGTACTGCCAATTTTAAATGGGCTTACATATGCGTTATGTAGTTAGGCGGGCAGCCAATACATTAAAAGGGTGCAGTATTACAGTAAGGATTCACTTTTATGGAGCAAAAAACTTATCATCTACAATCATGATATTGCAGGCCTTGGCGATACTAAGTGCGTGCTTGATCATTTTTGCTTGTGTTCATTAGTATTTAGAACTAGCGGTCGTTGTGTTTATTTTGTGCGATCTGATTCGTGAAAAACAATTATTGACTTGCCCCGGATCAAAAAACGTATCCTGCTCGCCGTCACCAAGCAGGCCAGAATTTTGTTTTATCAGTGAAGACTTACGATGCGTTCCCGGTTTTATTTGCAATAACCTGCCTAATTTTCAACTTTTATTGCTAAGTGCGTGCATGGTATGGCACAATATTTACTTTGATTTTGGCGAACATCCTTTTCGCCACGACCTGTAGGCCATACTTGAGACACATGTGGGTTCATCGTGGGCACTCCTGGCGTCACGCGTTCCTGCAGCGACATTTGTCGCCAGGTACGAGCCCATCCAAGGAGAACACAAAAGACGTTATTCTGCCGGCGGCTCAAGTGCCGTAGATTTTTATCACGTAGAATAAGAAAAATGCGCCCATGCACTCCGTAAAGGTGGTTAATCAGTGAAGCTGGAATGTGCGGCCGGTATTTAGCAGTGCGTTATTCCTCGTGTTTAATTGAATTCTTTTCCGTTAAAAAGTTGCGTGTTTGCGGCATATTCTTTTGTTCCCGTTCCTGCTCCCGGAGGCGCAAATCGAAAGCTGCCTGCTCCTGCGAAGAACGCTTGACGCCTGGCCTACCCATTCCGAAGTAACGTGCGGCCGGCGGTTGCCATTGACACGTTGAAGCCGCTCATCCCGAACCACCGGTCGCCCCTGCCCGCCACTGTCGCTTCAACTTTGCTTCACGGCGTATCTCGCTGCGCGCGCAAGGTAAACCCTATCACGCTCTATCTCCTTACTTGTAACACCTCTCCAACCTGTCACGAGGTTCAAAAGGACGTAGAATGGGGCTAGTTGGTGATGCTTTATATTGAATTGCGCTATGTATACAGACAAATAGGACGCCAACGGGTGTGGACGAGACGCAAAATGCAACTTGCAACAAACAGTTGCAAGTTTGCGCCTCGTCCCAGTCCCGTTAGCGTCCTATTTGTCCGTATATATAGCCCAATTCTATATGAAATATGACACTGTCATGAGGACGCGGGTTCGATTCCCAGCAGCGGCGGCCGCTTTTCTGATGGAGGCCAAAAGCTAGAAACGTCCCTGTGTACGAGATTTCGGCGCACGTTAAAGATCGCCAGGTCGTCAAAATTAATCCGGAGCCCTCAACTACAGCGCGCCTCATCGCCTGCGTTGCGTCGGCGCGCTAAACCCCACAATCAATCAATCTCCAATCTGTCTTTTTCTGTCATGCGTGCCAGCTTGCAGCGGAGGAGTTTTCTGCGCACTCAGGGCCGCCATATTTTCCTTTCACTTGGCTTTATACAGGTTACCCTTAAAACGAGTCATAGTCCTGATTTGGCACCATGCTTATTTTTATACCTCAAAACTATGGCTGCAGGTATCGCGCCGGGATATATAAAGCACACCCCCCACTGTCAGGTACACATTATTCAAGAAGAACAAAGAATTGCTACAGTCGTGGAAATTACAGCGAACTGTGAATTCCATGACAGTAGGTTTATTATACGCTTCGTGGCTCAAATAGTAAAGCGACCAATACTCTGGGGGATGACGTAGTTTGTGCCGAAGTACCTAGTGCTAATGCTACCAACATCGTCCACTCGCAAAGATGTGTTTGAATATTCGAATAGTGAGGGGCTAATATTAGCAGAGGACGTGTGGTCCATTAAACAAATCATCAGAGGACGTGCCTTTCCTTGTTTCTACGCTTGGGTCTACGTAGTGGTTCACTTTGTGGCCGTAAACCTTTTGACGAGCCGCCCGGCTACCCTCACTTTTACTTGTCCTTTTGCGTTTACAGGGTTAAATAAATATAATATCAGTGCATTTTCCGCGTGTGTTGTCAATTTTATTTCTCGCTTGTTATATATCGAAGTACTCACTAAACCCGCAAACACACTTACATTTGAAAAGTTTGATTTTGGCGCGACTTGTACGTCCGCATTCTAGTTTTCCATCGAGAAAGCGATTAAGCCGTCCTGAATCCTACTCCTCTGCGGAACATAGAGCTCTATCGATACCTAGAGTGTGCGTGTGCTCTTGAAACTGCGATATACCGCAGTAGTACAACTTAGAGGTCTGGGATCGACAATAATCGTCCCGCAGCCTGCAACTCGTTAACCATTTTCACGAACAATGGTCATTACGAGTAATTGTTACGAGACTGTAATTGAGCTGCCTAGCCTGTCCACGCGTCCTTGCTTTCTATAAGACTTTAGCTTACGGCAAGCAAACTAATCTCTTACTCACCCAAGAAAGGCATTGTCATGTCCAATCCGTAACGCCTAGATCGAAAAACTTAAAAGCGATTCCATGGAGTCACAATGACTGCGTGTCATGTTTATTTATTTGACTGAGGTCATGAACGCACCCTTATCTTTTTTTTTTGCTTTTTGTGCATACGTGATAGAATTATTTTTCTTGCGTTCAAGTGCATTGCGTATAGAAAAAGCGGTTCCCCGGTATATTTTTTAGCAGTGTCAGCCAGTGTAATTAGCGACCCAATTAGTTAAAGGCGGCAGCAATTTAAAGTACACCGCGGGGAAGAAACTGCCCTTTAACGCTGCGCAATGCCAGCGTCCAATCACAAGATTATCGTTTACAACTAAGTGAGTTTGCGAGGGCGCCGCCAACGTTCTCCATTGCCGGCTGGGCTCTCGGACGGCACCGGAATTGCGAAAGACTAAGCGAGTTTGGGTCGCGCGCGCAGCGGGTATAAGGGTACTTCTATTTACGCTCATGGTTTAGTCATGGTGTCGGCTGCCGTACGACGTACATTAGTTTATTACATGAAGGAAGGGTATTTACTTCGAGAACTTTATTTTAAAAGCGTACCCCAGGCGTTCGAAAGGGTGTCCGGATATCTTTTAATGGCCGTCGTTCACACTAAGGAGTTTGCTCGGTATTTCCTTGTGTCTGCTCTTGTAGACGCTGTTTGTAATCTTATTAAAGTTTTTGCTGTCACTTGTGTGCCAGTGAGACCTGGCTGAGATCCTACGAACTATAGCGAAAGAATCAAATGCGCACTGGAAAACGCCATAGGGTTAGAAAAATCCCAACTTTACTGTGGGGTTCCTTTAAAACGGCCTTGCGTTCGAGTGTTATGAGATTCCCATTTTCTGTCTACTGCTGGAAATAACATCGCACAAGATGTTCAATGACTACATTACATCGCAACCAATGATGTTGAAAATTATTGCGCCCTAGTACTTATGGCCGGCAGAGCGGAGATGGGTGCCCTAACCAAGCCTAGGATGCAATAATAAAATGAGCACTATGGAATGTGGCGGAAAACACAGTCGCCCAGACAGCCAAAGAGATAGGTAATGGGCATTCGAAGCGTGGTCGAAATGAGCGGTGTGCGGCGAGTTCCGCGCTATCGGCATGCGTTTTCTCTTTTTCTCTATTTTCTTTAGTAATAGTACAAAGTTATGGGAAATATGATTGATTGCTTCTGGGCTTTAACGTGCCGACACTAAACAGGCGATGAGGCGGGCCGTA
Source organism: Haemaphysalis longicornis (assembly GCA_013339765.2). Lineage (NCBI taxonomy): Eukaryota > Metazoa > Arthropoda > Arachnida > Ixodida > Ixodidae > Haemaphysalis > Haemaphysalis longicornis. The sequence continues at coordinate 136,528,199 of CM023450.1, forward strand.
GTGGAGGGCTCCGAAGTAAATTTGATGGCCTGGGGATCTTTACCGTGCTCCCAAATGTCGAACACACCGGCGCTATATATATACATATATATTTTAGAGCGACGGACATGAACAGATGCAACAGGTCATCGAGCCATCGGAGTATACGCCGCACATGCATCAACCTCGTGGAGGAGAGAGGTAGGATTATGTTTCAATCTAGATGATATGCGCCAAAGACATGTCAGGGGGATGAACCACAGAAGGGGCACGCGCGAAAAACGAGCTGGGTTATCTCAACGCCCGGACCTGCGTTCGTATCGGCTGCAACCCTGCCAGTAAAGCACCTCACCCGGCTACCGGCCGGTGCGTTGACACCCCCCCCCCACTCACCCACTCACCCACCTACCCACCTACCCACACACACACACACCCACACACACACACACACACACATTTTGAATTGCCAAAATCCTTTGCATGCTTCGTAGCTCTAAAATCCTTAAGTATGGCGACAGACAGCGGTCAGCCGCTATTAAATGCGAATGCATTATACGGGGGTTGTCGTGCTCCGTCGGCGTGCGCCTAGCAACAGCTGTGATGTACCTTGCGCGAGAGAACACGAGATGCCGCGAGCAAGCTCGCCTTCTTCTTCTTCTCTACTTCCTCCTCGTTCAAAGCGCGCGCAAGTTCCTCTTTCTCCTCCTCTGCTTTTAAATGCGAATGCATTTCTTAGTCGGGGGTTGACGTGCTCCGTGGGCGTGCGCCCGCAGGTGTTATCTCTCCGCGCTCCTCCTCGCCCCTAGCAACAGCTGTGGCGCGCCTAGCAACCGGAGCAGGTGGTAGCTCGGGCGGGAGTAGCGGAGGGCAAGGGGAGAGGAGGAGCGCGCTCGGGCGTATGAGGGCGATCGCAGCGCGGAGCTCGTTGGGCTCTCTCTCCTCTCCGCGTACCCTCTGTCCGCTCGCTGCGCTCGGAATCTATATAATGCAGTGGAGCGCGCGCCTGGCGCCTTGATAGCGATTCTTCATTAAGTACGCCATTAATAATAATTACTCGCTCCGCACTCATCGGTGCACACACTGCATTCGCATTTCCGCACGATCCCCTTCGGGGAGGTGGGGGGATTTTTTTCCTTCATATTTCCGTTTTCACGCCGGCCCAGAAGGTTTTAAGCTACGTTTGTCTCAGTTGAGCACGTGTGTCGCTTGGAAAAACTCTGCAGACATTTTGGAATTCTTATGGACCCCTGCGATACGTTGGTGGTCGTGTGAGGTTTCTAAACAATTTACGGAAGGAATAAAAGCCCTTAAGACAAGTAAAAAGCTAGTAGTGCTTCTGATCGGAGAGTCTTTCGAGTAATCCCCGCATCGTCTTTTCTCCTTCGACCTGCATTATCTAGGAAATGCGATAACGCAACATCCAAAAGAAATGAAAAAAAAAATCGTTAAGCTAACCCTATCGGCGATGAACGGGAACGTTGTACAAGTACTTCAGATGCAAAGGTATTGACTGTAAATTATTTACTGCTTGGAGTATTTTAAGTAGGTATATTGGTGAATTTCTTTTTAAAGAGGGCCTTTGAGTAAAGAAGAAAGTACGCGAGAAACAAGACAAATCAGTTAGTGGACAACTTGTGGCAAAAAACTCCGTCAGCAGTGTTTTCTGCAGACACGTGGTTACCAACTGTGACATGCTACATAATTAGTTCGAATTATATGACTTCTAATCCAGATTTCTTGATACTTCGAAATTTATATTTGTATTTTAAATACGTTTCTTGCAGGCCATTTATGTGTTTATTAAACGTTCGAACACTTAGAGGTATCGTTATGCTAATAATATGTTTGCTTCAACTACGTCGTTACGGCTTTTTATTTAATTGAATGCTGCTGCTTTTCTCTACTTTCAATAGCTGTAATTTGCACCCTGTTTAACCTGATAGGGTTAACATGATACAAGTATTTGAAGCTGTTTATTGTTTCCACTAACCAAAGTGCCATAGTTACAACGTGACGTCACATTCGTGAGAAGCTGCCAATATTTGTACCAAACGAAATATAAATAAACTCATATAACTGCAATTAATTGGTGAGAGGCGTAATTCCTGGCTTAATTTTGTAAAACAACTTTTACAGACTCTGAATTCCAGAACATGACGTCTACTCCCATTTATTCAAAGTGGGATAACTCGAATTTCTGATTAATCTAAACAAACTTTTATTGTGTGGTTATTCTAGTATGTTAAGAATGTTTAGCGTAACTGCATTTTTAGAATAACCCTTCTTAAATTCCTGCGTTTGCCCTCTTGTGCCACGTTGCTGAGGGAACAGAATTAGGTTTCTGGACACTTTTGTCCAGGGGCGTTTACAAGCGAATCAATAAAATAAATTCAGGAGCCATCTTGTCCTACGGATGTTTACACTCCTGTGGAAGGTGTTAAGAATGGCCCAGTTCATTAAACTGTGCAGCTGTGTACATAGTGACGTCGTTGAATTGGATTGGATTGGCGAAACTTCATTGGGGCCTGCGACTAAAGTTCTATTGCTAGGTCTTCATTACTTGGCCGTAGTCGTCACCGCAGATATAGCCGACCCGGCTAGGCGCCCCCCGCTCTCCGTCACCGGATTCGCGGGGTCCACCCTGCCTGGCCAGCGCCCCGATGACTCCCGGACAGCCTGGAGTTGAAGATTTTGATCTTCAGTCCACACCACCTCCTCGAAGGCAGGCGGCATGCTTCTTGTGTTTGATTCGAAGGCAGGCGGCATCCTTTGTGTTGTATGTGAGGCAATTCCACACGATGTGTCGAGTCTTGCAATGGCTTTGCGACACACCCAACAGGTGGAGTAAGGGTGTTGTCCTCCAGGTAACATTTTGAGCCTAAGGTAGGGGCTCGTGACCGTCTTTGTTGATGTATCGATTTGATTCATTGATTGCCGCAAGTCCCCAGCATGCACTGCGTACCGAGAGATCTGCAGGCAACGCTTGCCGCTGCGGCATTCATTCTTGCTTACAAGCGTTCCTGAATATACCGCCGCTGGGTGCTCGTCTGTGGGTGTGTATACCGCTTCGCTTATAACAAACAACCGGAACTATAGGCATACGGCGAAGCTTCTGTGTTTTTACTTCGCCTGTGGTGCATGTGCATGGACGGCCACTTCTGGCTTCTGAGGACTTCAAGGTCGCGCTATGGAACGCTTCACGCGATGGGACACTCCCGGTAGACGTGGAGCAGGAGCAGTTTCATGGCTTTTGACGCCGACGCGAGCCTCATCGCTAAATGGTGCATTTAATGGATTAGTACTGAATATGCCACCACCGGGTCATGTGCTAAGGCTTGGTGAGGCATAAACCTAACAGCCGGAATTTACGCAGAGGCATACGGCATTTTTCTCCAAAATGAGTGTCCAAAATCAAATCCTGAAGTCAATCATATACACAAATTTCTCGAGCGTCGTACGCACATTGTCATCCAAAAGGCTGTGTTCAATTAAACAATGTCGTCAATCTCATGTTATCAACATAATCTTCCAACCGGTTGATCTCGCGAAAGTACCATTTCAGCTGGTTAGTATGGATTTGGTGGGCTTTCTTCCTCTGTCATCAAGTGGCAGCTGAATAATTGTGGTTGCTAGGGGTTGCTTGCGGTTGCTGTGGCTGCTGTGGTTCCTGTGGTGGCTGTGCTCCGCGGAAGCCCCTTTCGCGGAGCACAGGAGCTGAAATTTTGAAGTTCCTTTTTGAGAACGTTGTATTTCGCCATTCTTCTCTGGCAATACATATTACTGCCACAAGAGCGGTGTTCAAGGCGCAACTTATTCAAGCAACCCTGAAGCTCAGCTGCACGAGTCACCGCAGAACTGCCGCCTAAACGAGCGGGCGAAGGGCTTTACCGAACGGCTGAATAAGACTACCCCTGACGTGCTCTCCATGTATATCGACATGGACCACCGAAACTGGGACACCATACTTCTGATTGTAACATTCGCTGAAATTACCGCTGCTCAGGTTAGAACATGATTCACCCATTTTCTCTGGGTTCATGGACGAGACGTTCTCACAACGTTAGGTTTTATGCTTTTGCCTGACGACTGCACTACCGAAACTATAGACGCTGACCACATTAGTCGCGCGCATACATCACCCGTCTACTTGTACGCGAGCGCATTCGATGTCAGCAGACAAATGACGACCGGCTATACAACGCGGACACCTACAAGTTGCATACCGGCCAGCAGACATGGTCTGGGTGTGGATCCCTGTCCGTAGAAAGGGACCATTCGGAAATATTCGTGCGTCACTAGGTACTTCGGTCCCTACAAGGTCCTCCGTCGGACAAGCGATGTCAACTACGAATTTTGCGCTGTGGGAACTGTGGGTTCCCGTCCCAACGCAACACATTCCTACGTTGTGCTCATCGCAGGAATGAGTCCTTACTACACCCAATAGACTTCATCTTGGACTGTTTTGGGACCCACGTCGCCGTGGATTGGCTCTCACCACCAATTCAAGGATCCTCTTTACTCGTGCCTGGGGCAGTAAAGACCATTTTTCAGTGCAGAGCACTTTAGGGACTCGCCTTGTCGTCGTAGCTTGTTCGCTGCCACAATTTCCAGCGACTGCCGGACTCAGGCGGTGCAGCGAGACCAATGAATCCAAACAGAGCCCCATGCGTTACGGTGAAACGGACCCAAACAGAGGCTTCAAAAAACAAGCGATTTATGTAGTCATAGTTGTTCGACCCACTTGAACCACTAGAGCTTGTCATACATCGCCATGTTGTTTAGCGCAAAGAAAACGGCCGGTACACTTAAGGCAAAATCTACATATATAACTGGCAGCCAACGCGTCTATTTAGTTACGAACGCCCGTTGGGTTGGTTTTTACGATAGCAAGCGAAAAATGTGGCCGCCAAAAACGAGGTTTTCCAAACTTCGCAGTAAGTCGCCGGAACGTGCGGGATGAAAGCAAGCACAAAAAGAACAGAACTCCCGCTAGCGCTATTCCAGGCAGAGAGCGCGCGAGCACTGCGAAGGCGGGAAATTTGAATTGCATTGAACAAACCTCTGTTTAATAGATGAAGAGATGAGTGAGGGAGGGAGGCGGTGAGCGGGATGAGTGGTTGCAGTGAGCGGATGACGTCGCCACAGCCCATTATGACGAATCACTGTTCTGCACTTCCGAAAGCTTTCACGTTGGCTTTAATTTTTTTTTTTTGTCAAAGAAGCCATTGATCAAATCATTTGTGTATGGTATCCGCAGTTAAAAATGCCAAGAACAAGCTTGGCGCTCGAGCACGCGTGACTCGAGTGCAGGTTCGTCAACCTCAGCATAACCACTTAGAGAGATTGGCCAACATTGGCCACAAAAAATCGTCAGAGTTTTCCGTATCGTTGTAACACTTGCTCGGAACGAGAATGACCCGTCATAGCGTACGTCCCTCGTTAGTTCGTCCTCGTGTCGTCGTGCGAGCGCACACTGTAGCGTAAAAGAGCGACGACTTTAATGTCGAAGCTGCTGTAGGGGATCAATGACTCATCATGGCCCGGCCGCGGATAACTCTCACGGCGGAGGAAGAGGCTGGCCGTCGAGAGGCTCGGCGTGCACAGCATCCTCTAAAGACCTTAACTCGTACTTGCAGAGTGGCGTGCAAAAATGTCGACCAAAACGACGAGCTCACGGTGGTCTTGTTCATTATAAGTGCATATAAATGTCATGACGCCAACGTAAACCACGGCACCATAACGAAACTAAAACTGTACTTCATATTCCTGAATGATTACCAACAGCAGCTTCGTCATTCGAGTCCATGCGCGTGAGTGCAAGGTTCCCTGAACGTTTCTTTTCTGCACTCGTGACAATATTATTTAACAGCATGTATATGGAGCATAATTTTTTCCGTATACATCCCTCCTGATCTCCGCCTATCGAGTTCACACACTGAATCTTTTAATACACGAGCACCTAGAGACATTACCACGTAGGTTTCACTTTGGGAATCTAAACGCATAGACACGCAAGAGCGATTTATTGCGATCACCTGTTACAATAAAACATTTTATACCTGGAATTGATTTTAAAAAGCGAATATCACCAGAATGTCTTACTTCAGGTTACACTTGCCCATATTCACAAATTTTACTCCACAACGACGCATATTCTTACACATGAATCGGCAACATCTGAGCGCAGTTCTTCTGGAGATTTTATTCCGTCAGATAACAAATCACTGTCATGTCGGCTTGAGCGAGTGATTTCGTCGACGCTAGCAGAACTTTATGTAATCAAAGAAGCCATTTGGTACATACTTTGTCAGCCAGCGACACGATGGACCATTTTCACAGACTCGAAAGCCGCCCTACAACGCCTGCGACGTGCTAGCTGCTTCAGAATGCACGACCACATCCAGCGCGACGTAAAATACCTCTACCATCTCGCGTACGCTGCTGGCCATCGCGTAACCGTTCAGTGGCTCCCTGGACACTGTGGTGTCTTAGGAAATCCGAGAGCTGGTGAGACTGCACGCAGGGGCCTAGAAATGATAAGCAAAAGAAAGATCTTTTTTACAAAAAATGATGCCTAAACTATGACCAGGGCACTAGCTCTAGCAGAAAGAAACCGCTTATGGTCCCTTCCGGAACATCATCATGGTTTTTTATACTCACGTGACCCACAGATAAGACTGAGGCTTACAAAACGACTACCTCGCCCTCGGGAAACGTTATTTCATAGACGGCGACTCAATGCGGCGTTCACTAATGCCTACATCCATAGCATAGGCCAAAGTCCAAGACCATATTGCGACAACTATGGCGCCTTCGGAACCGTCGAGCATGTCCTCTTAGAGTGTTCCGCCCACACTGACGCAAGGAGGCGGTTACAGCAGAAGATGACGTGTCTTCCTCCTGGACCAATTACGCTGAGCCTGCTGCTTGGACCATGGGATTCTCCATCATCTCAGCGGAAAGTCCTGAATGCGTTGTTTAGCTATCTTGCAGATATTGCCGTCCGGCCGAGGCATTAATGCGGAGAGTTCTTCACTACATCGGCATTGTCCCTTGATATGGACCATATCTCTTTTTTTTCCTCCTTTTCACCTTACTACTCCTCCTTCATTACTAACCGAGACTTTATAGCCCCCTTATACGGACAGGTCTTTACTACATCGCATGCCCCTCATTATGACCATATCTCTTTGTTTTTCTCCTTTCACCTACTACTCCTCTTTTTACTAACCGTCGATGTTTTCCCCACTCCCCTTCCTGCAAAGCAGCATGTCAACGTACGCATGTGGGCAAACCTCTCTGCATTTCCTTCTTTATAAAGAGCTTCTCCTCCCTCTCTCCCTTTCTCTCTCTCTCTCTCTCTCTGTCTCACTCTCTCAAATTCCTCATATAGTACGGAGCTTTGTAGATAACAAAAATGCAACCAACATGCTACAGTACAACCCGCAACGCACATTGACATACCGATTTGGCAATTCACTAAATTTTCCCCATTTTTTTTTGAGTAAAATGTCGACGTAAATCCTTACGGAAGTGACCCCTATCTAGCCTCTCTGAAATGGTTTGATAAATACCCTACAATTCTATCGACTGTAAAAGGTTTCAAAAACTCGTCGACACTGAGTAGCGTTCAAGCAGAAAGCACAACTCTCATACCCATCTATCAAACATATCGACCCATCAACGAAGAATTGTTGTCTCATGAGCATATGGCAAAGCAAAAGTGTTGTCGTTGTAACTTAAATTTTTGTATTTACTCCTACGACCTTATCTGGATTGAAGATAATCCTAGTAGTGCCTGAAAATTTGTATTTGAGGAGCAAAGGAGCCAGGTGCACACTGTGACGAGGCATGAGAGCAGGGCAAATTGGAGTAAAATAGACCTGAAAATATTAATGGCGGCTGTAAGAAATACACAAAAATATTAAAGTATTTGTCCATGGTAATTCGGGCGAGTCGTAAAATTACACTGTAATTCGGTCTCTCATTGCCACAATTATGTGTTTTCACTCTGTAATCGAGCACTGCTTGGTGTGATCTGGTTGCCCCCTTTGTATGAACCCAAACAATACACCTATGAAACTTTGCGCTGCCCTTTGCAACTTTGCGCTCTTCTTAAGCAACGCGACTAGTAATTTAGGACTGTCGTGCCGTCCTTAACCACAGAAAAAATGCCCTGCCTCTCAAACGGCATTCCCCGTGCCTGAAATAACAAAATTACTACAAACGTCAATAAATACACGCCACTAAACTCTGGTGTCAAGCATGTTGGTGTAACATTGTTTGAGGGGATAGCGTTTAGGGCTAATATGGAAAGAGATACGAGAGACTAATCGTATACTCATCGTGAAAAACACAATATTAAAACTGCAGAGCAATGGTAGCTGCTGTGCTCCTCAATTCCATCTGAGGCGTCCGTAAAGTCATATCTCCTTCCCCCCTCTCTCTCTTTCTCTCTTTCGTCGTGAAGAGAGAGCCGTCTGCACGACAGTTTTAGTTTTTGTGCCTTGTCCGCTTCTTTATTATTCCCTGCGCAATCAACTGAGAGAGAACAAAACATACAAGCAATCTCTGCCGCGAACAGGGCTCACAGAAGAATTGGCTCTCGTTTTGTCGTATGCACTCAAAAGGCGACCTAGACCGACTTTCTGGGATTCGTTCGCTACCGAAGAACCTTCAGCGCTGAAGGTCTCCACTGACCTCGCACTTCGCCGACAAGGGTGTTTGTTGTATGCGCGATCGTCGACAGGCGGCCGTGACATGACATGCGGGCTGTTTGTATGCGGGCGTATTTGGACGTGGAGGCTGAGCCTGCATTTCGGCGCCCACTAATAGCCCCAGCATCGCTCTCTCTGTCACCTCCCGCGAGATCAAGGGGAAAGCACCCTGCGAGCGCGTTAATGATGCTGGCGGCCATCGCCGCGGCCAACGGGGTACTCTAATGGGCAAGCCCTTGCGAGACACGCAGTGGTGGACAGAGCCCATCTGCTGACGATAGGAGGTCGCGGACGTGGCGCCAGCCTAGGTCCTTACTGCAGCCACCACGCGGGATGACGAGCGCCAGAACGGGGGCTATAATTTCCTGCTCGGAACGCGCTCGCGGCACCCAGTAGTTTGGAGTTTTCAAGCCTAGGGCTCTAAAGCCAGGGTTGTTAGGGTGACATCGTGGCCGCATTTTTTATTGAAAAATGCAAGGGAAAGTACGCTCACGTGGCTAAAGTGACCATCGTGGTGTTCAAATCATGCAGTCTAAATTACTCCGGAACCCACCTCTACATAGCATGTATTTAACTAACACGCTATCTGAAGCAATTAGAGAACACCGATGGGATTCCCTCCGCATAAGCATTAAAACTCGCTAACGATAGCCGTCCCTGGCAGCCAACGTGGTCACTTTTAGCATCTTTGTTTATCTAACGATGTAACGCGCATCGCACGGCCCGGCATTAAGGCGGGAATGGAAATGGCTAAGTCAAATTTGCGTACTGAAGACATGCAAAGATACATCAGGACTTCGAATAGAAACATCTCAATGGTAACCCGACCGAAACCTACAAGACATCAACTCTCAGCACTGCGCAATTCAACGCGATACCCGACCATGGTTGTCTGTGGTAAATGGCAACCCAATTGCACTCTTTTCATGCATCGAACCAGCTTTTAAATGCAGAGCATTTCTTTAACTCACGATGTCACCCGGCGTTGGCGTGCCTCGGCGTCCGCAACAGCCGTTCCAGGTGCGCCCTCTCCCCCACTCCTCGTCTCCCGCATCACGCTACCCTCCTCGCTCTCAACAACAGGTCCGCACCCCTCCCCTTACACTATATATAAAAAAAATACTTACCGGCGCCTGGTTTCGATCCCACGACCCTGCGGGCGAAACGCAAAGTACATGGTGCTCTACCCACTGCGCCACAAAGCCGACACAAAATGGAAGGCTACGAACGCCCCTTATATCCTTGACTCATTCAAACTACGTCAAGAAGATCGATACAACGCATTCACTACCTGTGGGCGGAACGCGAGGTACATGGTGCTCTTCCCACTGCGCCACAAAACCGACACAGAATGAAAGGCTACGAACGCGCCTTATATCCTTGACTCATTCAAACTACGTCAAGAAGCTGCTGATACAACGCATTCACTACCACCAACTCCCCAAACACTAAACGTTAACGCAATACACCCACCCCCTATGCGACGCATTTACTCGAGTCCCCCTCGCGGGGAGATGGGCCCTTTTTGTTTTATATAGCTAAGGAGTTTCTGTGCTCTCCAATTAGTGCGTTGTTATCGCGTGGTAGGAGTGCGTTACAACACTGGGTTTGGCTTGACGGGGCGATAGCTCGTATTTGTCTATATCGGTGGGTTTCATCCAGAAGAGGAACCGTGTTACGAGCGCAACAGTCAACGGACCAGCTATTCTATTTTCGTTTTGCTTTTGCGTGCTTACTAACACCAGATGGTGCTGTCGTGTGCTGAACGAAATGCAATAGTTCGATATGGATAGATTTAAGGTATGAACGAACTTGTAAGGAGGTGTCAGCCTGTTTCTGTTATCAGCAACGTAGCGGATTCTTCGCTCAAAAATGAGGTCGCTTTCGAGACTACGCCAGCTTTGCTCGGACGCCCTTCGCTGGATAAAAAGCTTAACCAATAACAGCTTCATCACAGCTCTCCACAGAACTATTAACTGTTCCAGGAAAACGTCGTGACGGTTCGGTCACATGCGACATTGCCATCCGAGTTGGAGGTACTTTATAACTGGCGACGAGTAGGACTCTTGGTGTCCGAATTTCCATTGGGTCATCACATCTACACCAAATTTCCCTAAGCTTTGACGTAGAATATAGACGGTGTTGAGCCTCCATTACACTTTTGGCACATCAAGATGTATTCAGAGGGGGAACAAATGTTTCGCCCATTCAAACGCGTGATTGTAATGAAAATATGCTCACACAAAAACAAGATATCGAAGTATACTCAGCCGTGGCAAATAAAACTTAAACTCGGGCCTCTTTTAAGTGTCCGAAGTGACCGATTTGGGAACTCGCGGTTGTATGTCAGACAACACATAACGTGAACTTAAAGAAAATAGCATCCTTTCCCAAAGAAAGCGGAGAGAAGTGCGAAAGCTTTCTAATATCAAAACTGCGTCAAACTTGCTGTCAAAACCTTCCCTAAAAGTACGTACAATCTATCGTCAAAGCTTCAAAGACCCAGATCGCAAATTAAGAACGAACCCGCGCGATCGTTTCTCGCGCGTTAAGTAACCGCATCTACGAACAATCTAAATGTATAACGATACGCGGTTGATGAGATAAAGGTGTACTGTTGTACTCCTTCTTCCTTGTCGGTGTCTGTATTGTTTTATGTAGAACCGTTGCTTTATCGCAATTTTCAAGCAACCTTTCCGACGCAATGGAAGCCCGGTTTCACGCACGCGGCGTGTGTCCAGAGACGTTATCAGAGCTTTTCCGTCGACCAACCGGTACATGGGGAAATGCATTACTTTTTTGACAGGACGCCATCGGTCAAACTTAGAAACCTTTCGCTTTAATAGTGGGTCTCCTTAGAAAAGGCGAAATTGCAAACAAAGCAGCGCTCTGTCACTGTGGTCGCGGTCACGTTTCCAGTGTATTGCTCTGATGAATGGTTGCTGTACACAGAGCGCCTGTAGTTCGAGTGGAAGAGCGTGTCCGCATGAGTCTGGGAAAGATTATGGCGTGAGGTAGGACACTATATCCGAAAACGAGACGTCTAGGCACGACTGACATCGAACACACTGGGCGGAAGTAGACAGCCGCCAAGACGGCCCCTCAGCCGTCATAACCGATTTCGGTAGGATCCGTGTACAAAACACAGAACTGTGGCATACTTTCGAAGTCTAGTAAGCAAGGGTTTCAGCTATTTATATCAGTTGGTGTCACTGCATGTCATTTCCCTGTGTGCCCTTTCAGTCTTCTTGGAGTGTTGTTAGCATGCTTCGCAGCTTTCACTTTACTTGCCTTTGACTTTTCGGGTCGCAGAACTCGTTATGGCTGGGCGTTTCTCTCTGTCGGCTTGCGTGGTAGAATGTATGTAGTAAATTCACAGTTCAAGTCGCCTTATGATCCCCAAACCTCGCGTGGCCACGGAGAGATAGCCGACAGTCAAACCTGTGTTTTACAAATGCTATTTGTATCACCTGCGCCGCTAAAAGCAGTAAAGTAGGCCTAGCATCCTTTGAACAGTCACCGGCACAATAATTTAGCAGGCAGAAGTGAGTAGACAAGTTATAACAGTTTCGCTTGTACTACTCGCCCAGTACAGTTGGGATTACGATAGATTCAAAATGCTTATACAAATTCACTTCAAAACATGTATTACTGACAAAGACGGTGAACACTAATGTGGTATAGAATTTCTATAATTGTATTATATTTATTTAGTTATTTAGTTATTTAGTATATTTATTTCTTTTGTTTGCTTGTTTGTTACTTATACCCCCAAAGCCCTGAGGGGAACTACCTTAAGGTATTTCGTTGAGAAAGTGTTACTTTGAGAAGCTCAACGAAGGGTAGTTTTCACTATGGGAGAAATATTGTAATTACAGTTCCGCCGTTTACCCGCTTTATGGTCTCCCTGTAAGGCCCTTCAATATTGTAATTGGAACAGCACAAAAATATTTACACACGCGTTATGATGGAACGGACTGGTCGCAACTCCGAACCCATCGTATAATACCTCTTGAAATTTGATCTACACAATTGCGAGCTATGTCATATAGCGACCTGGGAGCGCCACCTTATGTCCGCGGTCGGACGGACATTTTCTGCCGAGGCATCCTTGCGTTCAAATTTCTTGCAGCAGTAGAAAAATTCCGGGCTATCAGAGAAGAAGAAAGGACACTCCGAGTGAACCCATAGCAGTCCCGGTGTGTTGCAATGGCAAAGTGTTGACAAATGGCCGCTCCGGAAACGAAGTGGCGCCGAACGGATACGGCCGTATTTGTGGGCCGTACTCTCTCCTTTTCTACGTGGCGCTGCGCATGCCCAAGCGTTTCCTAGTACCACGCGCTACTTAATAATGGGAGAGTACTAATTTCGTCATAGTGCAATAAAGCGGCCTTGTTTTCCGCTACAGAAGTTAGCCTATCATTGTAAAGAGTGCCAAACATTTGCAGAATGGCCAAAATTTGTGCCAAAGTGCGTGTGTGGATTATTTCGAAGAAGCATGGATTGAAAAGAAAATTGGTTACATCTGAGTTCGTACAGGAAACAAACCCGGGCCTCCACAGTGATAGCCGTGTGGGAGCAGTGGACGTAAGCCTCGCGCGTGAGGCACTGACGTCGTATCGCGTGACAGGTAAAAGGGACGCCACGTTATTGGAAGAGGTGTGCCCCAGTCACAGAGAACTCTGATTCAGTGGAAGCGTTGGTGTGAAGTGCCAATAGTCTTCCCGACAAAGAAATTTCCGCCAAAAGGCGAAGAAACGAAAGCAAATATAGATAGAAGCAAACACGATGTAGCGGTAAAGAAATCCGAAAAAATCACCAGTGGAAGCCATAGTGCTGAAGCTTTGAAAGCACGTAAGCAGTCTTAAGTATCCCTGGACATTTCTGTTGCGTGTTATTTCTGAGATGTTCGTGCTCGCAGCCGGTCGGAATTTAGGTGCTGTTTCGCTGCTGCTGACAAAGCCGACGCCGGCTGTTTCGGTCAATGAACCATGTGTATATGCTTCCTCGGTAAACGTATCAGTCAGTGTCCCTAGATGCAGACGCTGCACGCCAGTGGTCTGCGCCCGCCATTGTTTCGTATCAAGGCTGTCTGGCAAACACGTGGGCTTGTGTTAGATTTGCACGGAGCGGAAAGAAATACCAGGCAGCCTCCAGCGGCGAGTCATGATATGCATGTATCTTGCGGCTTTTTTTCTCCTCCCGCCCGGTTTGCGCTGTAGTAACGCATCGAGGGCTAAGGAAACAGCGATCTCTTACCACGCGGCCTACTTTTGTTCCTGCGCGCAGTTCGCGTTTTGTTCCCCGATCCAATCTTGATGCACGGGAGCGGAGCCTCTTGGTAACTCGAGCCTGGGTAAGGAATTACTGCTGATGATAAGCCATATTTCTTTCACGCATACCCAGGGTACCTGGTCCTACCTGTTATCACCCATCATGGTCAGACAGTGCGGTAACCTTGTAATCTAATTTGGCCCGTCTCTGTTCGCTTCGTCCCTATGGTTTCCTTCAAACTTTCGTATTGTTTTTTTTTTCTCGTTTACCGTATCGACTTGATCGCCTAACAGAATAAGGATGCTTTTTAAGCTATGCGTGATCATGCTGAAGGGAATATTCTTTGTATGTAGCGTACAGTAATATGTTTCAGTTTTGCTAAGTTTTACGTGTCATTTTGCATCGCGCTGCGTGATAAGGTTGACTTCGCTGTGATGGCTATACCTCACATTGGTAGTGCAAATAAATAACCGCAAAGACCTGACTGTACTCGTTTGTCGTCGCAAAAGTGAGAGATAGGGCCTTTTCATCTATTAGAATCCCTCGGAGTTACCAAATAAAGCACTAGATAAACCGTGCAGACTGCCGCCTAATGTCATTTACACGCCCACAGAGGGTGATTGATTGTAGGGTTTAACGCGCCGACGCTACGCAGGCGATGAGGCGCGCCGTAGTGGAGGGCTCCGGATTAATTTTGACCACTTGGGGATCTTTAACGTGCGCCGAAATCTCGTACACACGGGCGTTTTTGCTTTTCGCGTCCATCAGAAAAGCGGCCGCCGCGGCCGGGAATCGAACCGGCGACCTCGTGCTCAGCAGCGCAACGCCTCAGCCACTGAGCCACCGCGGCGGGTCCCACAGAGGGTGTTGGCTCTTGTTGTCCTCATAGGCTGTTATTATAACTCCCATTTAAGGAAACTGCACCCAGAGATGCCGTACAGGGTCAACACACTTTAAAGGGACACTGAAGTGATATGTAAACATTGCGGGATTACTAGCGCAAATTGTAGTCCGGAGTCCCCAGGCCATGTTTCGACCACTCTGGGCGCGCTTACGCGATTTTATTTAGTAGAAAAATTAATTCGAAAATGCTGTCCTCCTTTCTTTACGCTCGCCCATTTTCTGTGGCGTTTTCGTGTGACGTCGGGAGGAGCCGAGCTCGCAATTGGCTGCGCTACTGCACGGCTCCCCGGCCTTCAGACAGAGTCAGTCGGCCCAGCGTTTCGTCCGCCGGCCGGCGACAGGTCGTCGCAATTCGTTCGCTCAGTTGAAACGAAGTCAGGAAACGTTTGTGAATGGAAGAATGTGCCTTCATTTACTCGGTTAGTTTGTACACTGTATCTAGCTCCAAGTCAAAGTCGCTTCACACAAGCGCTGCACAAGCGCATATGCGACGCTTCGCTGACTGGTACGCCGGTAGGAAAATATAAGGCCTCTTGTAGGCGGGAGAAGAGTTAGCGAAGTCAATATAGGTACTAAGGAAATAAAATCAACTGATATTGTTACCGTACAGCGTAAACTAGAATGCAGGAACCACTTTTTTGCGCTGGGCAAACAAGCACAGCGGTCAGCAGCACGACTACGCATCTGCGAACGCTTTTCCGTCTAAGAAATGCAATTGCTAGACCTGAGATATCACGGAAACTTGGGGGATGCTTACTGCACGAGCGCAAAACAACAAATAGTCACCTAAAGTGCTTGGAATGCTAAAACTAAATAAAAGTGTAAACTGGTTATATATTATATACCATATATTTCCTAGATCGGCAGCGTTCGCTCGTGGCCGAGTGGTCAGGAGCGCTAGGTATGTCAACGCAAGTGTTTTGCAAGTCACAAGTTCGAATCCCCGCTGGTACGTGCTTTTTTTTTATAAGTTGACTTTTTCGTTTTCCGCCGATGTTTTCTATACTGAGTTCACCTTTTTTTGGGCCGCAACGTTCATTGCTCCACGAACTAGTTCACAGAACGCGCGCAGGCTGGCACTGGCGTGCTAGCGAGTTCTCGTTGGCGTGCTGTTGCCATAAGCACCGACTGCTTGCGGGCAGTGGGCACAGGCCAGAATCAACAGACCCTTGGCCTGGTGCGAACACGCTTTTTACGATACAGGCATGAGTGAGGCTAGCTCCAAATATGGGGGAAAAGCGCATGGCATTTGAGCGTCTGCGGGGACGAGGAGGGCGTTCATGCACTGCGTAGGCCTCGGCTAGTGAATGCTACGATGCCAAGCCTTCCTGTGAGGCTTATCTTACGCATTTTACAGCCGACAACATGGCAGAAGCGTGGTACGATGATTACTGAGGTATTGGGAATGACCATCCAACAACGCCATCGGTTGTGTTTTACATAACCGAAACCGTAACCGAAAATTGTTTGATTGCTAACTTTGGGCATCGTCCAATCACGGTGCTCCCTCCTCCCAACGTCACAGCTTTAGTTGGTGCGGCCGCCGCAAACCATGCATAGTAGTTTTTCTTCTTTTCGCGCTGTGTAAAATAATTACCGATTTGTCAACCGGATAAACGATGAAAAGTGAGCAAATTTGAGCCAGTCTACGCAGTGGAGGCAAAAACGGGAGCTTTACAAATTCACTTCAGTGTCCCTTCAATGGTCACCAACAACCCCTCTCGAGGCATTGCACCATTTTCAAACGATCACTTACAGTGTGTGACGCTTGTAAAGGCCAATTAGAAATAAGAAAGCCGCACGTTTTCCGCAAGTAAGGGAGAGAACGTGTTATACTTGCAGCAGCTGTTATCCACGAAGGGAAATAAAGCTTGGTGAAAAGTAATCCGGAGCCCTCCAATACGTCATACCTCATGGCCCGCGTAGCGTCGGCGCGTTAAACCCCGTAATCAAATCAAATCAACACGCTGGTCAGTGATTTGAGCTTACTATGCCAGTCTCGGAGGTATTGTTATTTTTAAATTCTGGCTCCCGCTTTGAGACCCAGCTAACCTTGTCGGTGGAGTACACGGTGCGCAATGCGGATGATTTGAAGTGCGGCGAAGTTGCCCGAACACACCTTCTCGTCAAGCCCATGGTCGTATTCCTCATGAACCTACACCACTCGCGTCTCTGAACAGCAAACTCGCCGAGCCACTCCCGTGAGAAGTATACTCACAATTCTTCTGGAAACATAAGCGCCCAATAGAAGCACTACGCCTTTTCGCCAGACTCTCTTATTTTGTCGGTGTGCGAGTGACCGCTCTCCCCAATGATTTCTTTCACTCACTGCACCCTTCATCTTTGTGAAAGACTCATGGCGCACGAAGAATGGCATGGCCAACAAAATGAGGAGGTTGAGAAGGGAATTTAAAGTGGCTCGTAGCAGTGCTCGCGAGAAGTTGGACTCAGAAGATGAAGGAAGGCCGTAAGTACTGCAACGAGAGCACGAACGAATGTCATTTGCAGCCTTCCGCTTCGCCGGTATCGGGAAAATAACTTTCTACGAGGACCGCAACCAGCGTATGATCAGAAAGGCTTCATCATGAGTAAGTACTATACGTCGAGAAAACCTACGCATTGCTGAGACACGTCTTGAAGAAAGGTTTTGGTCCTTTTTCATTCTTTGGAAGGCGGTGGATAGGCAGAACTTTAATATGTAGACGATAGAGTGTGGCCTACGTGACATTCTGTGGAAACAGTAAAAAGGGGACTGTCGACGTGGATGATTATACGGCTTTTGAATTAGGCCTGCGTGGGTCCACTCTTGGCGCCTTACCCTGTCAGCTTGATTTAATTTTGCGTGTGATGGGATAGGAGCAGTCTTCCGTAATTCCCAATATATGGTAATACCCTGGAAAAATGATATCGTTCATTCAACATCTGGGGCTTCAGTATTTCATGAGTATCTCCATTCAAAGGACCTGCAAAAATGTTGCTATAGTGGCGTGTTCACAGATGCGAAGATGTGTCCATAGTCCCAGTGCCACCGCGTCTCGAGATGTTTATCGTGGGGACTGAGTAAAATAAAAATATGCGTGGGATCATAAGATCGATAAAATCAGGCATTTCGGGGATCAGATTGGTTCAGAACAGGGTCTGGTCAGAGTCAAAGCAAGAAACCTTTAGTGAAACTCGCCACTCAACGACAGAGTTGCATGGTGTTAATCACGAACTGCATGGTAGATATTGTAAAGACGCCCGGCTATGGCTGGCTTCTTGCTGCTGCTGCACGTCTGAATTTCGACGACAGCTGAAATACGTCCTTTTTCCAGCGTTTTTTGTGCGTTCACATATTGGTAGAAGCATGTTTATCTATTAACATTTCTGTAACTCTACGTCGTCTTAAATCTTCACGCGGTTCACCGCGGGTTGTTATCATAACAGGCAAATATATTAATCCTTCGTTCCAAGCTGCAGAGATCTGTATACCATACAGGATATTCGCGCATTATTCTTTTGCTATCTGAATGGCGTGAATTTATTTTCAAGTTTCATGTTTGAAAAGGTGGGAGGGGGGGTGAGGAGGGGGGTGAGGAGGGGGAGTGAAAATTTCAATTGCATTTACATATATACCGCCTCGCGGTATGATGGATTTATACACTGGTATGTCATCATTGCTTAGCAATAAAAGCAACCTGTAAATCTCCAAACTATTTGCCATGCTGGTGTAAAATGCCGCCTTCGTTTCCAACTAATCGAATACACTTTGCGGCACCGCAATAAATCAGAAAAAAGCAGACAAAGATGAAGGCATGGCACAACGCACACTCCCGGGGTGCAACACTGTCGCGCGTGTTTTTTTGCTGTCTAGTATAGATGATGGTAAAACGACTCGAACAGCCTTCCGTTTCTCTTCGCCCTAAAGAACACACTGGAAAAATACGCACCGGCGAACCACCTCGGCCCTAGCACGATAAGGCGTCAACATAAGGCATGGCCATCGCGCCTTAAGGGGACCTGGCTTACTTCGGTGGGCCCGCGAAAGCAGTCGGTCACCGCAGCTAGTGTCCTCTGGGGAGCCATACAGAGGATGGAACACCGGGGCATTGTACCGAGAACTCGGGCGCTGTGGGGTTACTTCAACAGACAACAGACAGCAGAGCAAGAGGTTTATTCGAAGCACTGACTGCACATCATAAATTTAAGATTATAGCTTGCTTCCTGGTGTTTTTCTTTTATTGCGGCGGCAGCTCCTCCACTCTTATATTGCGGTCACAGGGCAGGAATTGAGAACCCTGACCGGAGAGTAGTTTCGAAGACCCCCAATATCATTATGGTTTCCTATACCAACTACTCACAATCTTTTTGATTAGATCCATACGCTCCATAGTAGTCTCTAAGCGGGATAAAGCGAATACCTGAAACTAGCATTTTAGTGTCTTGAGTTGTGCACAGAGAAAAATATTACTTGCTTTTGGAGTAACTTATTAAGAGACTATTTATACACGTTGGTCTCATTATTACTAAGTTTGAGAACATTATTTAGCCGATGCCATACATGTTCGATAAGCTTTCTAGAACGGGCTAGTGCAAAGGAAAGTAATCAGATACTATTCAGGGCGCTAGGTTATGTGCAAAAAAGTCTCTGATTGCAACCCGCGTGCTTCTGCTTCTGGTAAAGCGCTACCTGTTTTAAAGGCGATAGTCTTTTTTCGGTAACTTATACCGAGAAATTTTGGTGTGTCTGTATGTCTGCTTGTCTGTGTGTATGTGATTCGATTCAGCGACCCGGCCCAAGTAAAACAAAATATGCGCAGTAGTGTTATATGCTCACAGCCAAATCTGGTCTAATTCTGGTGTCAATGTTCATATTTGTCAACATTGTTGAACGACAACAAGACATTACGCAAATATAAGATAGTAAATTATACATCAGTGATATGTACAGTGTTCCTTTAAAAAATATATGAATGCTTGATTTTTGTAAAACGAAATACTACATCCACTGCAGAAAATAAATTCACTCCGTCGTCTGCTATCGCCCGTGCCTCTATAGCTTCTGGCGGCATTTCAATAAATCAAGCGGTAACAGTTGCGAAAGGTTCCAGTAAATTCCTTCCACGTTCTGCTTGGAACGCATGTGGAGTAGGGCAGTGCGGTTCTATAAACGTCGAAGCCGGGTGCCTAGATTCACGCGCGTCTCCGCAGTACTGCAGCGATCGCATCCAGGCACCCGGCCTGGAGCAGTGGAAGGCGGTGAATATAAATTGACTTGAGCAAACCTTTCGCGTGTTTACCTTGGGAGGAGCGCGAAGGAAGAGGAACAGCATGAGAGGTGAGCGGGCAGCGAAGGGGGGCATTTACTTGGCAAATGTCGACAAATACTATCGTCTTTTATCGACATTTGCAATGAAAGCAGCAGATACGCGGCCAGTTTTTCCATGTTATTTACTAGAGAATGGTGGCCGGGGTCCCTTTCTTCAGTAGGAGGTACAAGATTCTATCGCCGAGTTAACATTGGTCTTGGACCCATGGACGTCTAGGTTAAACGTTGAATAGCTAGACATAACGACATGAAAGACGCCTTAACGTTGCACGTTTGATGTTTTGAGCATTTCATTAATGGCATGAAAAATAGTTTCCCGCTGCGGCTATTGGCCCCGAGGACATACCGTGGCGCCACCTACGAATGACGTCAGTTGTTGGACGCCGGGTCGGGTTGTCGTCTGCTACAACCCATTGCCTGTGCGTATGCGGCCGTGTGTTTTTATGTGTGTGTGTGTCTGTGGCCACCGTAACCCCCCCTCCCGCTCCTTGTGGATTTGATGCAAATTACCCAAAAAAGTTGTCTGCAACCCGAAAAATCCGGGCGAGCAATCAGCGACTCGCTTTTTCCCGGCGACACCTCCGCGCCCCACAGCTCTTACGCAGACAGCTAACGCCAAGGACGATGCAACTGATGCCGAGAAAAGTACACTATAAATTCATTATGAAATACTTGCGACGTGACATGTACGAGACTGTGGTGTGTACAAGGAAACACCTTGTAACAGCGACGGAAGCGCGTCGCTCACTTGTGATCTCACCGCGCCTACTGCTGGCCTTACCCGGAAAATGAATGACTACGTGATAACGGTGATCGGATTGCTTTGCCGCGCATGGTTAAAAGTACTGCTAGGATGCGCAGTTTGGCTTAAGCAGTGCCTATTATCCCTACAATGTTTTTCATAGTTATTCCCGGATTTCATTAACGATCACTGCCGTAGACTGTACTCTGCACGGCTATATGTTTACTTTTCGCGACAACTTGTCCGCAAATGTATTAATGGTATACGAACACGAGTTTTCAACGCCTGCGAGCGGGTTTGGACATGGCTATATTTAGTTTTCATTATAACTTCGGCGTGGGAATGTATAATTGTAACGTGGGCTCTTTTATGTTTACAGTGAGCCTGCCTTCCTCTAGCATCAACGAAACTAACGATTGCTCACAGAAGGCGAGGCTGTGTACGAGGCGAAACACGTCGTTAATGAATTAGGATAATTGGGAGTTTTAAAATAGGAGAACCGAGCGTTGGGGGACCCCCAAAGTGATTGGGGAACCCGAACGCAACACGCGCGCGCGCGACGAAGGGGTCTTCTCCAACCGCTCGCCGCCGGCTTCGGATGCACGCATGGAGGAAAGAATACTCAGGAGAGGCTCCTAGCATCCCAATGCATTGCGAAAAGTGTGAGGAAGTTACGTCATTTTTCTTCAGCCCATGGACAATGTTGCTTATTTGTTTACAACTGCAGCGGCCAAATTTGGGCAAATAGAACGGACAAATTTAAAAGCGTTTGGTATGTCGCTGCCTCGCTACGCTTACGAACCAGCGCAGTCGCTACGACAAACGTTTTTAGATTAGGTCAGTTTGAAACTCCGCCGTCGGAGGCGGCCTTAACTCGTACCCCGGCCGCAGCGGCTCTTACGTCGCGTCGAGATCGGCGGAGCTAGAGTTCCTGTATATAGCTCCCCTAGGGGAGCGCTACGCGATATACAGGAATTCTAGGCGGAGCGAGCCGCTGCCACCGCCGGCGACCTGCCGGGAAAATCCCCTTCGCTCAGCGTTGGCGAGAGCCACAGTTCGTTCTTTGGTCACTTTGTGTTTCTTCGTTGTGAAGTGAAGTGAACTTTATCGCTGCTGAGACGTAGCGCGCAAAGACCGCAGTGCTGTACGACCCCAAACAATGCTCCCGTGGTCTGCGTTCGCCATCCCGCGAGCCTGTTGCTATGACGACGACAAACGCTACTTTGCCAGGCTTAAGAGCTGAGAAATCGTCCTTCTATCTCAAAAACGAAGGCCGTTTTTCGATTGAAACTTTGGGTGAGGGTTAGAATGGGCAAATTGAAGGCGAAATCAAAAGCTTAGAACATAATATCGCACCGAGGAATTAGCGACGAAGCTGTTTTCGCTTCGAAGCGGGAGGGCAGGGCGACGCCATGTTAGTCAAATCAAACCGGAGACAGAAAAGGATAATGGGATAGGGTGCTGGGCTCCGTGGACTCAAGTCATGGCGGCACTCGGCTTCACAAATGTGACGTCAGGGCCTCTCCTAACCTTTTCTTTCCTCCATGGATGCACAGTAATCGAATGTTGGGAACTTTAGGCTTAACGTCGCGGCAGATATTTCTTCGCCGCTATCGTTACAGTTGCGAATGAAAGTCCCTAATACAACTTTTCACTTCACTGTCACCCTCTTTCTTGTAGGTGTAACTTTGTATCCACGTCCGTTTAAGCGATCGATGATCAAGAACCTGCCACGGCCTCTGCCGATGCTTGCGCGCAGGCACATATCCTTCGGCCGCTCGCCGCACCGCGCGTGAACTGGCCGGCGGTGCTGGGACCGACCTTCGGGGACGGTCGGCGTAGATCGCGGCAGATATTTGAGCATCACTTTGAAAACCACAGCTGATGACACTACCTAGCACAATTTTTCACCACTCTAACATCCACACTCACCGCTGTCGAATTACTTTTCCACAACTAGCGTGATTTTAAAAAGCGGCGACAAGTTGTTGCTGCCGCGACCTGCGTCGGTTCGAGCTGCTCCGTCGGCCGTGCGGGCAGGCACGGCGGTGTGTGCGCGGAGCGTTTCAGCGAACAGTAAACGCTTCATGATTTCTTGCTTTACAGATTTGTTGCAAACAAGGGAAATCTAGAAACTTAGCTTGGCAATCATCGTAGTCTACATTGTTGATCGGGGAAACGAGCCGCAGTTTACGCTTCGGTCGCACACGTACGCCACCACGCTCAAGTTGTTTGCGGAGAATGTACCACACTTGATACGGTTATGAAAACCCCATGACGTCAAACTGCGCTTGACGCACTGAGAATTAACTTCAAACGACGGAAATTAACACGAAAATACTTCTAGAACGCGCGTCCTAAGCTAAGTGTCACGCGCTGCTAGCCAACTGTGCAGCAAGGTAGGAACGGTGATCCTAAAAGTGACGTCAAAACGATCGCAGCGCCAGCTTCTCCAGTGATGTGCCTCGCGGCCAATAGAAACGTTGCTCGGAACACTCATGAATTATCTAAATGGGGGTAGGTAGGAACGCGACACGGCAATACGCAGGGAGCACGACATCTTGATTCTGGTCGGTTCAGCCGGTTACAAGTCTACTTGCGGATTACGCACAACATCGCCCAAACCGGGGGCAGGAAAATTGCCTTCTGGGCTTGAAGAATAAAAATTTCTGGAGTTTTTGGTTCTTGTGTTAGGCGCTGACACACCTGCTTCGAGTAGGTTTAGGGCACACCCTCTGGAGAAGTGAGATTGATGGGCATAAGAATTTTGGGTGTTGGCGCATCTCCAAGTTTCAATGGAAATTTTTCTAAATAGAACATCCACGGGCAGCACTCAGTTATTTTCTCTTCGCTACCTTGAGGTTCGCTACCTTCAGTTTTTCTCGCGGTTTCTTATCGCTGTGAGTCAAAGGCATATCTTTACATTGGTAGCAGTCTCTCGAATCAGCGTGCACATTTTTTTACGACGGCACCTGTATATAGAGGATATATAGAGGACTAAACAGTAACCCTCATCATTATTATTATCATCATTATCACAATCCCGCCTGGTTCCATTCCAGATTCTTCCAGGCTCTTTTAGGGAGAGCCTGGTTTCCAGGCTCTTGGTTTCCAGGCCCTTCTAAGGAGAGTTTGCGTAATTTGTTCTTTGCTTTCGAATGTCATTACTTGATCCCTCCATCAAGTCCTTGGACTTCACCTATTACGTTTATGTTCCCTAGTAGCCATTCGTTTAGGTGGATAGTCAGCTTGTTTTCTGTGTTTCGCATTACGTTTCCCGCTCTAACCCACCTGTTTAACTTAGCTATAACTTGGAGGCCGTCTGCGCGGGTTGTGTATCCAGGACGTCCTTTGTTATTTGTTTTAATACCGTATATCATTTTTGGTTTCATGGCTCTTTGGCCAACCGAACTTCCTATCCATATGCGTAGTGAGATAAGTTCTGCAATTGATATCATTACTAGGGATCCCGCCACGGTGGCTCACTGTCTAAGGCGTTGTACTGCTAAGCCCAAGAATGCGAGCTCGATTCCCGGCCGTGGTGGCCGCTCGCCGCGTTAAACCTAATAATCAATGAAATCTTTACGAGGGAGCGGAATCGACACCTCTATGCCGGAACGGCGAATAAATCAAACCAAATTCGCATCTTGCAAACGGCGACCTTTAAATAGGGCAAGGTGAGGAAGTGCATATTCTTCCATCAGTAAGGTTATAACGAACCAGGTTCAGATTTATGCGGCTGGCGAGTTTTGTAACTTCGATAGGCACGTTTATACTTTCCGGGCAACTGTGCATGGCGTGTACATTCAATTTGTTGACGCAGTCTAATAAACCGACACGAAAGCTGACTGCACTTGATTAAAAGCGTTTGTTCAAGCATGCCATGGGATAAATAGCTTCAGCTGCGAGGGGCATAAGTGCACTTAGGAATAAAAAAGGCATACACAGGTTGAGACCATACGCTCCTGTCGTATCAAACGCACGTAATTTACCGCGCCAACAGAACCACACGAGCGTCACTTACTGCGCTCACAGAACCTACCACATCTCTACCACGTTGTCCTGGGCGCCGTAACGGTGCACAGACTGGCGTTGCCGTTTGGATCGCCCGAGCCGCTGTGCTGTTTTGGGTTGAAATGTGGGTGTGTGTTGATGTTTGAAGGGGGCGAAAGAGGGACCGCTGTCGTGGGTTGAAGCCATGGGCACATATTCCCATGCCCTGTTCCCGTGATTCTGCTGGCATCTGTTCTACAGCACACGACTGAAGTCCGCAGTTCGTGTACGACGTGACCTAACCAGCGCCACACGTGAGAAGACAGCTACTCTGGGCCGGGTAGAAGTTGCTTGCGTAAACAGAGTGACGGTACTTGAAACATCGTGTTGGGGACCGCTGAGAGCATCTCGTATCATTCTAGTCTGAATAAAGCTTTGCTTTGGCGATCAGAAAGGTTCGGCCCAGCACGATCTGGCTGTGGCATTCCTACTCTTGGAGTGTGGAAATAGAAGAATAGAAGGAAGGACAAAGTTAATGGAGCGGATTAAGCAGTCGCAAGAAAATGTAACTTCAACCTAGCCTTTTTGTGCGTATTTCTCGTATTTTATGCACAGGTAAAGTCCAAAAAAAAAGGAACCTGGCACACCCGTAGCGAAAATTATCAATAATATGAACGATAAAAGGAACAGTACATCTGGCTTGCTCTACTATCAAGGCCTGCGTTTGGGTCGTACGTAAGAATATAGACCTGCATCTACTTATGTAAACTGCTTCCAAACTGTAAAGGGAGCCGAGAACTTGTCAGGTCTCGTGGCCTTTTGTCTCGGCTTCCTCTTTCGCTTAATAAAGAAACAAATACACTTCAAACTTCAAAGGGAGGGCGCAAAACTGACGGGAGAACGGTCACTAGCAAACTGCGCCGGATTCCTTTCGCGTTAATTATGGCTTCAGAGCTTCTTCTCCTTTATCGCAGCCTTTGAAAGTCGTTCAGCACAGATTATGCGTATTCGGGGGTAGGGGTTCCCAGCTTGTACTTTAACAGCAAATGTAATGAGGGGCCAAAGCGACCGTTTCTGTTGCCCGGCGCTGGTAATACAAGTGCACTTCGGCTACACTGGCGCATTGCATGAGTACTCTGTAGATTAAATATTCCGCACGAGGGGTGTTGAGAATACTTAGTGCGGGTTCTGCACCGCAACGTGAATAGTACAACTTTTGACACTCGCATTAGTGCTCCGCCAACGTATAAACGCTAACACGCACTACGTGTTGCCTGATGGTTGGTTAGAGGACGCGAGAAAATGAGTATGGACGTGCGCTTTCGCTCAGGTACAAACACCAGGGCATCGTGTGCATAACTCAAAGTATAATCTAATTATAAAAACAACCCCCTTGGCCACGAATCCACCTGCGACGTCACCGTGCTCAGTAGCGCAACCCCTTAGCGTTACAGCTGACACCGATTTTTTTTTTATTTTGATTGTAGGGTTTAACGCGCCGACGCAATGCAGGCGATGAGGCGCGCCGTAGTGTAGGGCTCCGGATTGATTTTGAGCACCTGGGGATCTTTAACGTCCGGCAAAATCTCGTACACACGGGCGTTTTTGCTTTTCGCCTCCATCAGGAAAGCGGCCGCCGCGGCCGGGAATCGAGCCCGCCGCGTCCTCGTGCTCATAAGCACATGCCTTAGCCACTGAGTCACCGCGGCGGGTTACAGCTGACACCTTCTACACTGGGTAAAAGTGCCACTGTCCCCTGGTTCTAAACGGATTCTCTTTTGCAAAATGGGCCGCGTTGCACGCGCAAGAACCGGCTGCAACCGGCAGCGCAAACTCGGCACCGGGAGCGCGAGCTTGTCTGTGTTCGCGAACGGACGCGCGAGCGCACGTGCACTGCGAGGGGGAGATCACGCAAGAGATCACGCCACGAACGCAGGCAGTCATTCTCGGAGATCGAACGAGACGCAAGGACCTTTGCTCGTTTCCTCTCGTCTTGTTCGGGCACAAGTTCGCCCTAAATAAAAGTTATTTCTTTACCGTTGTGTCCCATCCTATGTGACAAATTGTGGTGGAGGTGCGGGGTAGTCCTCGATGGCGCGGGGTCTTTCACCAGGTCTGGGCCTGGGAGCATTGACTCCGAAAATAAAAGTTGATTTGTACAATGTACGCACACAGTCTGACGTCTTTCTTAATGATGTAATGGGCGAACTTTCACGGGAGAGTTACGGTTACCGATGATCTCCCCCTCTCGAGCTTCGCCCCACTTATCATCATTCATTCTTTTCGTGATGTCTGGAAGACCTGAGAAAGCTGCATGTATTGCAGTATATATAGATGAACTAATTTAGTTCGTTGTCATGGCAGATTCATCTTTTATACCGAGGTACAATTTAAGAACAACGGAAATTGACCCTGCGGCTCATCACCCTAGCCGGCTTTTCTTCTGCGCGGCACGAAGAGTGCGTTAGTGCGAGTATTCTGTACGTGACACGAGCCATTTCCGTGATTTTTTGCACTGAATCTGCTGATAAATTACTGCAGCGACGATAAAACTACGTGGTTAGAAAAAAACGTACGATATCCTGCATTACGCGCAATATCATCTCTAAACGCGCGTGTGTGTTACAGACTCTGGTTCGTCGCTTGGGCGGGGTGATACAGTACATGAGGTATTGCCGCTCCTAATGTGTACCTCACTATACTTTGTGCGCTGCTTTATGGGGATTTGTTGAGGCCGCTGTGGAATGCTTTACGTACTGCAGTTGGTAAGATTCCGGCCAACAGCAGCGATTTACTTGTGTTGTGTCGCATCAGCACGCAAATGTAGCCCCGTATTTGAGGGACACCGGGAACGAAACAAAAACGTGCTAACGAATTCGTAAGTTATCGCACGGGAGCGATTATATTTATGTCCAGGATTTCGTGGCTGCCCATTCTAAGGTCTGAATGCGCGAACTACGGTGTTGTAAGGACTATAAAATGTAAGAGAGGTTGAGAAAAGTTCGAGAAATTCCACTCAGTGAACGTGGATGACCGGCGAAGCTTTATAAAATATAAATCACACTCATAGTAAGAGATCATACGCGACTTCATTTTTTTCATAAGATATTTTTTCACCTACCCATCAATGAGGCGAGACCTGATTTCACAACCATCGTACCACTCATCACGCATTGATCACCAGCATAAGGTTGCCATTCCGTTTTGCCGCACGAAATTATTTTCAGCAGCCTTCTTACCGAAAACATGTGCCGATTGGAACCACCTTCCCTCTTCCGTTGTAACAATAACAGACCCTTTGTTGTTTAAGACTGCAGTTGTCTCAGCAATTTCTGTAACTCTATGCGCTTTCCATTATCTATCTTTGTCGTTTATATGCTTGATTCTTACTGAACTGCATTCTTTTTTTCAGTTAATTTATGTTGGCTTCGTAATTGGCGCTTCTGACACTTGTTTCTTTTCTTTGTTTTTTTCCTTGCCTTTATTCCTTTGTGTGTTATGAAATGTTGTACCCACCCCCTCTGTAATGCCCTAAGGGCCCTGAGGGTACTCTAATAAATAAATAAAATAAATAATTTTTTTTACCCTTTAGTAATGGCAATGACCATCGCTTTGTCATTACGTAACATAACTTGGAAGGGCTTGAGTTTTATCTTAGGAGGCAAATAAGGAGCTGTCCGTATCGCTCCGCATAGAAGTCTATGTATATACAGCAGGCGGAAAATTTGTGACGTTTACCCTTTCATTGCGAAGTATATATTAGAAGTACGTGAAACTGCGCGTAATGATAGGTAGTTTTAGCGGCCAACTGTCGTGTAATTTTCCTTGGCAAACGTTTTGAAAAACGAGCTACAGCTGTTCAGTGCGACCGTAATTCTCTCGCAAATGCCCATGTATTGACCGCAGGACAGGGATTCTGCACCGTTAACGATTTCCTCGGAAACAGGTAATTATGACAAGTTAGTGGAACTCGAATTTATAATGAAGTCCTCTTGGCGACCAATCTCATGTAAGTGTTCTGGAGAAGAAATTGATCATAAATCGAGAATTCCAACTGTTTTACGCTCGGTTTTGCCGCAGGGCGTTCTTGCCGCCCTATATGTTTGTTGAGGGAAGCGAGAAATCTTCAGGAATCTGGTCATAAACAGTTGGCTGTAAAACCCTTGCACAGGTGCTTTAAATGCACCCGTAAATTGTCCTAAATTGGGCCGTGCGTTTTCAAGAGCCGCAATGCTGAATTTGTATGTAAGGGTTGCGTCACTACCAGTACAGCAATGCGGCAGCATTGAAGCCAACAAACAATGATCCTAAGCGTGGTGCTTGAGTGTCGTAGAAGAAAACGAGAGCGCAAGAGGCACGAACTGCGACGCGTAAGATGATGTTTGCGCATTGCTTTCACACAAGCCCATACGTTCAATGCAAAGTTTGAACGCCTAGCAAGTACACGCTTACTAAATCGTTGCTAGAAAGAAGCTGTACTACTGAGATTCCATTTATATATTCTCTGACATTCTCTTCCAGAGCTTCTTTTAGCACGATTTAACAATCGGCTACGAGTACTTTCACATCCATCAACACCTTCTCTACTTTATTCTTCTACAACAATGTGCAACCCAAGCAACCAATCAGCCC
The DNA here is from genome assembly GCA_013339765.2 of Haemaphysalis longicornis. Classification (NCBI taxonomy): domain Eukaryota; kingdom Metazoa; phylum Arthropoda; class Arachnida; order Ixodida; family Ixodidae; genus Haemaphysalis; species Haemaphysalis longicornis. The sequence continues at coordinate 136,557,747 of CM023450.1, forward strand.
CACGTGCATCGCTCGTCTTTGACAGATCAATCAACCGCATCTTTTCCTGTCGCCGCCTTCAGTCTTAATGCACATTAACCTTTTCCCCAATCTTTTAACCAATTAGGAGAGCGTTTCGCAACCTCATATTGTAGGGTTTCGCATTTAGTCGTCACAAAAATATTCGGCAGCTATATAAAAACATTTCACCTCGAATATTGCCAAGAATATCGCTGAAAATGTTTTCCTGTTTGCTACACTCATACGAGAGTGGCCTGCCCACAGTAGGGCGGTGTGCTGTCATGTTTGACGAAAGTATTGGTGATGATGTTAAAGCTATTGCAGTCAACTTGCGAATTGTCACAGGAGTAATACTTTCACTTTCGCTCTCTGCATTGCTTTTTTCGGGTTCGTCAGTCAGAAGGCTCATGTTTTCAAAAACCTAAACAGAGGGAGCAAAGTAGTTAACTTGTTGCGTGTCCTAGCTCCTCCTTCTTCCGTCCCGTCCTTGTTCCTTGCTCACTGTCATAAAAACAGAGCCAAAGTAGCAAACTGGTGAGTTTTCGCCACCAAAAACATAAGAATTCGTTTAATTTTGATACATCATGTTTCTAATAAAGTATACCTGTAACACCAAATCGCTCTCATTCGGGTTACTATAAGTCAATCACTCGTTCGGTTGCTCGCCACGGTGGTGTTGCGGCTGGAGTGTTTTTGCCAAGGTTCTTTCCCGGCTCTGGAAGTTTCTCTTCAAATTTAAACGCAATACAAGAAGCCTCGTGTAAACGAGCGCTTGGTTCGTGTTAGGCATGAAATAGTGGTCCAGAATGATTCCTAACCTTGCAACAACGCGCGGTTTATAGCCGAGATGTAGCTCTCGGGCTTGGGAACCTTGTATAAACATTGTACAAAAAATTTATCGTTGATTTCTTATAACAATTTCCGTAGCACTTGAGGACATGTTGCTTCAATTTTAACATGTTACTTGTACATTTCGGTGTTGCTGACTTCAGGATGCATGTTGTTGCACACACGCAGTTTATGCATAATTCAATATAGTATTCCTCACCAGGCTTATGATGATGGTGGTAATGATGTATATGATGATACTTCACTGTTCCCTAAGTACACATACCCATATCCGCTGATGTAGGTAAGAGAAAGTTTGGTAAAACAGACGACCACAAGCAAATGTTATAATAACAGAGCAATTTCAATCAGCTAATAAATACATTTCGCCGCAATACTGAACAGGGGTGTTTCGGGGGACGTCGGCATTTCATCGTGGATTGTGCAGATGACGGCGTAGAATAGTCAGCTTTGTTTTACGTGCGACAAAAGAGGGCTTCTTGTCTTCCTTTGTTGGAACGAATTCTGTACCCGTGGGACCGTTGGACCATTGAGTGAGACATTAGGCCCCATCACCTACTTTTCTTCCAGAACTGGTACCTCGCTAACATGTGATGTGCCATGCATATTTCAGAAGGTTTCAAATGCGCCAACTGGCCAAACTGCAATTGATTGTTTTTTTTTAAACATGAGCTTCGACCGGAGGAGTCGGCAGCTTGCGTTCGCTGTAGCAATGATCTCCCTCGCGAACTAGAATCCACGGATTAGCACCTACCAGCGGTGAATATTAGACACGACTTTGTCATACAGTCGCCCAACAAAATAGCCTAAATCAATCAGTTACTCACTACATCCAACTTCAATCAATCAATTTATGATATAATTCGGTGTAACCCAACTAGTAGTATAAACGAATAACTGCAAATGACGATAAAATTCGCAGCGCCCACGTGGGATTGTCGTGTAATTTTTAAGTGCATGTTTAAATAAATTTAATTAAACTAAATCTATGCACGTTCCCTAGTATAGATTTAGTTGATTTGGTGTGCCTGGAGATTATGAGAGGAAATTTTGATATTAATAAAGCTTTTATAAAGCATACAAATTCTATAGCGATAAACCTTACTGTGCTTTCGGAACCAATACTTTTTACAGGGCACCAAAAGTTTACCCATACTTTCATAAAGTTTCTTCGCATTGCATCTTGAAGGTTTAGGAGGTATGGTGCACTTTTAGCACCTTTACTTAATTAGGTACAATTAACATGCTGTATACTTCTTTTCAGGATTAATGAATGGAGGCTTTAGCGTTATGAGTAAAATGGTAGGGCGGCCACGTGAACATGCTTTTCAAATGGAATGGCTTCGGCAGAAAATAGCAAAACCCGTTTGTTTACAGTACTCGAGGTATATGCCAAACTCATTTAAATATTGAAGCTCTGTTGCATATACATACCATGCGATATCCTGAAAATAAAAAGAAATAACTTTTGAAATAAAGGCCTTTTGGAATCTACTTAAAAGCATACACTTCACGGACCAGTATGAGAAAGAGCACAACTTTGTTTGGCCACAGCCGGGGTGATACGGCCGGAGACGTCTTGGCCGTCGTGCGTCGGTTAGCAGGGTCCCTTTTGTGCGGAGGTCCGGCACCGTCGGATAAGCTGGACAGGTCTTCTTTTACTTGTGGGTTTGGGTCACGCAGGGCGGCCTCCCAGTGCTTCTCGCTGGTGATGGTAAGGAGAATGGGGCAGGACGGGAGCCTGGAAACTGGGATGTTATCACAGGCCCTTATAATGTGGGGAAGCGATGCGTGAGGAGCAGAACAATACGGACATGCGTCTATGAAGAATTCAGAAAATATCGCAGGTGGGATGGCGGGGGTGGAGAAGGAGCGGGTCTGGAGCTGGCGATAGATGACCGCCAAGGATCGGGGTAGAGATGGGTTAGGAGGTGGAAAGATGGTACTCTCCAAACAATAATGGGCGAAGTGGTCCCCGCATGCGTGCAGACTGACCCGTGGAGTGATTATATCACTATCATTTGCGACGCCACCGAGGCCTCGGAAGACCAAAGCTCGAGCATCTTTTCTTGGGCTGCAGAGTTTCCGGCTGGCGTGGTATGGGTGGAAGCCCAGACGAGAGGGACAAGAGCGGGATCAAATGTTCTGTGCCTTCGAAAGGACCGATAAAGATGCCGGGGAAACTCTTGCGTAGAGGAAATTTCGGACGGCTGATTTAGAGTCACTGATAACAGTTCTTTTGAGGTCGGGACTGTGGGTCATAGCCACCCCAATGGCCATCTTAACTTCCGCGGTGAGGGATGCCGTAAGGAAATAGATAGATGCGAGAGGGGCTTGTGTCGCTACAGCAGCCAAATGAAAAAAACAATGAATTAAAACTTTCATTTTAAGCCACAGTAAATTACAAGAACGAAATTCCGAAAATTGGTCAACATGTCGCACATTTAGTTTTAGTCTTTTCATAGTTGAATCGGCTGCTGTTTACAAAAGTTGAGCGTGTGTTTGCAACACAATGAAAGTTCTCGTTTGAAATCAATTCGAAAACAATTAAAGAATACACCTATACTCCAGTTTGTGGAACTTTGTATATACTGATGTTTACAGACTGAGACATAAGATTGAAGCCGGTGTTGAGATTTTACCCAGTCATTCATACAAAACAAATAGAATTTCATAAATTCGACTTGCAAAAGACAAAATGTACAAAAGGTATTCTATAGTTTTCCGTGAACATTGGGGTTTGTTTTTTTACATTGCGGCATTTGTCACGTGCCGAAGCCCGCACCTCCGGAAGTTTTGGACGAAAAGGAAACCTAAATATCCCTCCAAACGTTCCCACCATCTCAGGATAGAGATCGACTTGAAAACCTTTTTCCGCCGCAGTATATACCCATACGAATGCCGAAAAATACCTTTTGCTATTATTTTTAAAGCATACCGCAGGTTTTCGTTGCGTTACAAACCATTCATACATTTCGTCGGAAACTGTGGCAACGACAAGTTTACCTTTGCGGTGTTTGTAGAATCTTCACTGATTTTGCAACCTATATAGAATCTTTATAGAGATACAATTGCAGTCTTCCTAAAGATAAAAGCAGAGGCAAAAAAGAAACAAAAGACCTAGGTATGCCGTAATAATTTCGCCAAACAGTCTAGAAAGGTGCTGGTTTTTTAACAGTACAAAGTGATGCGTAAATTTAGACGGATGGGGTAACAAAGACATCTCATTACAGAGGGCAGGAGTTTAGCGTTGTGGGCTACAGACATCACCGTCAGGTTGTTGTGCGCTTTGAACGAGGCCAAACGGGAAAGTGATACTAAATGAACATCGTTCAGCGATTACATTTAAGCTTCAAGGTCTGTAGAGGGGAAGGGGCCGACTATATATATTGTAATAGTACTTAAAAATTTTGTTATCGTAAGGTACCTGACAACGTTGTGCTTGGTGTTGAGGAAAATCAAAACAGGGATTTGATTTGACAATTTAACCTATGACCCGTTTCACCGCAATGTTTCATGACAAAAGGCAAGCCTGTTTCCAAAGAATGGTTCATAGGCATGCAATAGTATTGACTGATTGAAACACCCTTTAGCACATATAACACATGCTAAATTTGAGAAAATATCACAGCAGATTTCAGATGCCTCTGAAATGTTTAGACATTCGAAACACTTTGATCAGGGCGAATCAACAGGCCTGTTACACTGTGGCACCAATGCGCATGAGAATCCAATTTTACCACACCAAGGATTACCGAATATTTACAAGGTCACTGCGAACTTTTTTCCCATTTTCTGTGAACACAGTACTACTTATTCACCGTCCTTGTGGGTTCATCTGTGGCGGCGAAGATGAGTAACTGCGGTCTAGTTGTTCTCTTGATACGTCCGCATAGAAATCCAGAAAGACCGCAAAACAACTGAAACTATAAGGACGGCGAAGTATTGTCGCCGGATCTGGCGCTAAAATTAAAAGAAAGAGTGCTCTTCTGTGTTCGCGGTGTCATATATTTTCCTTTTCTTTCAGCAGAAAGCAAAACAGAGAAATTAGGGTGACGTTTAATTAGCCTGTCTCTCAGGGTATACTTTAAATTGTTTAAAAAGCGGGTGGCCATTGTACAGTAATCAAAACCGCCATCGTTTAAAGTGCCTGCGGTTTCAACAATGCTAAGGATGTTCCTTTGTTCAGCTATCCAAACAGCGAGTCTGCGATCGAAACCCCTTAGCTTTAACAATGAATATGCGACGACAGCGGCAGGCCTGTCTTCTGCAAGACACATTTTGTTTTGTTGCAACGCTTTTAAAAGAAACTTGTTTGCACTAATGTTTTAATTACCCTGCTGAAAGACATTGTAATTCATCTTCCTGTCACCTCCTGTGCTTTGCGATGATCCTCGGAGAAAGGGTTTATATTTCTCAATGCTCTAATCTTTAAGCGGTTAAAATGTAATTGATGCATGTGTGGCATTTTTATGTCATAAAAGTCAGCTATGCCCTTTTCTCGAGACTCTATGTTCCGCTTGCATGGCTGAGCCAGGTAACCGGACACTCGTTCTTATCACCAGCCCAGTTTTTTGTGCTGCACGAAGGCCTCCACAATAAACTTCCCTCCTCTCCTTTCTTGCGATGCCTGAATAATTCCGTGCCGCCACCCACTTTTATTATTTTATTCTCCCATTAGATTTATTGGCTCGCTTTACCCGTACAGTTGTCTCTCGATTGCCGCGGTTTTGCCGAGATGGCTCCACCTGTTGTCAGGTCTGCGCATCACACGCCCGACCCAGTTCGCTTCTTTTCCCTAATCTAAGCTGCAACATCTCCTACTCGCGCTCTTTTCTAAATCCTAGACACTCGTATGCTATCCCAAAGTGTTTTGTTTCACATCCTTCTATGGCTCGTTTTGACGGCGTAACTTTCCGTAAGAATGTTTCGTAAGACGCCAAGTTTTTGTTCCGTTTGTCAGCACCGGAAGCACAAATCGGTTGTATACCATTCTTTACAATCAGTGAGGTAGTCTACCGTTCATAATTAAACAGTTTTTTCCTAATCCAACCCCTCCAGTACAAATTATACGCCTGATTTTTATAGTAGGGGTACACAATGAAACGTTATTAACGATACGGGTACTCATCTGCCCAATCGAGGACTTCATTGTGTAGGCGAATGGTGAAGTTTTCTTCATGCGTGTTTATCATTAGTTTCGGCTTCACGTTTTTGCTGATATCTAAACCTCAGCTCTCCGATTACAGTACCTTACCTATTCTTTTCTACGTGTTCTCCAGTGTCACTGAATTAGGTAACGTTGTCTGCTAGTTTAAAGGGTTTCATATGTTTATTGACTCATTTTCTTGACGCCGTTTAGTAAAGCTACTAAATACCGTCTCTACACAGGCTGTAAACACATTTAAAGAGGTGGTGTCTCCTTGTCTGACGCAGTTCAAGATAGATTACCTTTCGTCCTCCTTAAAAAATTATCCGGCCCGTGTTTTCCTTGTATATGTCCTCAAAAGCTTTACGCAAGACTCCTTTACTCATTAGTCTCCCATTGCTTTCAGTAAAGCGCTGCTGTTGACTGAATCTGCATGAACCTCGCCGCGTGGTTTATTACACCCCGCGAATGGTATACATTGTTGAGCATCTTTCTGAAATCCTGCCTGGTCTCCCAGTTGTCCATAATACAAGGTATCGCTTTTTCTCTTTGTAAACAGCTGGTATGCCTCAGAGAGTAGCCTATAGGAAATGCAATTCTTTGAAGTCAGTTTTTGATGTCACTCATCCTGTAAATTAAAAATACGTCAGCCGTTTTGCCGGGCTAGTAGGTAGTTACATTGTTTTGAGGCATTCCGACATGAATTTTGCACGACTTTCTAATGCAATATAACCTCCAATTTAGTGACGCAGAATTATGCCGCGGTCCGCTGCAGCTTCCCATGGTTCATTTCCTTCGACGCCTTTTCCACCTCGTTTTAGTAACTTTTGGCTCCTGTTGAGCCAAGTTACTGCTTTCAGTACGGTCTCCAGGCCTGGCACAAACAATCAGCCCAGAACCATTGTGCTACTTTAATGTTCACATCCACGTGGTTCTTAATCCCGCTGATAGCTTTGTCTCTGGCTGCAGGCATTCAATATTTGCAATTAGAAGCTTTAGGCTTCCTCCTTTAAAGAAGAAGTTGGTCCTTTTAAAGGTGTCAGATCTCACATGCTCTGTTAAATACGTCTGACTTGTATATGTAACATATTGATACCGGTGTGGGATCTAGCGTTCACTCCAGCACGCTGGCATCAGACTGAGGAAAACCTCGAGCAGGCAGCTCCTCAAACTTTCGCTGCCTTAAGTAAGCGAACCAATGATCGCAAGCTGGGTTAAATGCGTTGACCTAAGTATAGTCAGTTTTGTAAACCCATGGCTTAACAGTCTAGATTGTAAGATGGCTCATTGACCCATTTTGTCATTTCCGCATGTAAACTATTACTGCAGAAAACTAAAGTTTGAACTGCCCGAGGCTTGGTTGTGTGCCACGGTAAAAGCCTGAGGGAATCTGTGTCTTTAGCGCATCGGTGTGGTTATCGTTGTCATGTGGTAAGAAGAACCCATACCCGAAGGGGGATTGGCCCGAGAAGAAAATGATGAAAGAAAAGACGAAGAGAAAGAAGAATCAGCGTACGGGATGGCGAGAAGGATTTGGAAGGGACCAATGAAGAAGACACACAGGGTGACCGAAGAGGAGGAGAAGATTATCTCCTCCAGCAAATTGGAGCGTCGCACGATAGAATGCGAGGTGAAGACGGGGAGAACGAAGTTGGAGTAGAGAGAGTGGAACGAGGTCTTGGGAGGAACAGTGGCAAGGTCGGGCCGTGCCCCACAACGCACAAGCGGCATCGCACCGTTTGGCAGCGGGAAGCTGGGAACCACCTATTACCAGCGGCTTCGCTCTGCTGGCCTCCTGCGGACCGGCGGCATCGCACCGCCGGTGACCCGTCAGGCCGTGCCCCACGACGCACCAGTGTCATCGCACCGTCTGGCAGCGGGCAGCTCGGGACCACCTATGACAAGCAGCTTCGCGCTGCTGGCCTCCTGCTGAGCCGCGCTGCTCAGCGAAGCCGTGGCATCGCACCGCGGTCATCTGGACCACTGACGACCAACACGCGCCATCGCGACGTGCTGCGACGTTCGGCAACGCGGAAGCCTACCCACTGGGCCACGTCATCGGCATCGCACCTGGTTCATCGTGGTACCAGCGGTAGGATGTGTTTAAATTTGGCGTAGACAGTTAATGTGTTATAGTGACTTTAGGAGTAGATTTTTGATAGTGTGAGGTTGTGCTTGTTTTTTTGTGTGTGTATACTGTCATATGCTTGTGAGTGTACTATGATCCCGTTTGTTTGAGGTTTTGGTGTTGTAAATATATTGTGTGGAAATCGAAGGCTTCAAACCGAGCCTCATTTCTCTGCCGCGTGAGACGCGTGACAATCGTCTAGTCTAAAAACCAATCCATTTGTTTCTCGAACTAGAAGAGGCTCCCCTGCCGTGAAGGACAAGACATCACACGAACGGTTTAGGTGTTCCTTTAGCCCTGTAACTCGGCGCTGTCAGTTTAACCCCTCCTTTCGCCATCAACAACTGAAGAACGCTTAGATCGAACGTTTTCTTCCGGTTTTTTGTTACTTTGCATTATGCGCACATTTCGTTGTGAAGGCGAAACCGCATATGGCGAAAAACTTCTGTGTAGGATCACCCAGTTGAGTTTTTAGAGACGAAAACTCCCTCAGCCGGAAAATAGAAAGAAAGATCAACAGTAATGTAGTACCACTCTCCGGCTTGAAGACAGGCTGTTAGAACCCACAGGAAGGGTCTCCAGTTACCAGCCCCGACGACGAACTATTCGCGTTCCAAGGATTGGAAGTTTTCGACGTCCCACGCTAGCCTTTTGCAAGCATAATAACCTCGTGTCGAATGTCGAGTTCCTTTATCGTCGAAAGTGTGAACGTGCTTCCCATATTTCCGTGGCTTGCCTTCCTCCTTCCAAGGTTCACGCTTGTCATTTGTCACCCGGGAATCCTAGTTCCAGTTTCATTCCTAAAGATATACTTCTGCCCACCCGCCACAGTAACCTCTCTGGGGCGCCACTGAAATCTCGCATACGTATTTCCAAAGGACGCCTCGCCCTTTTAGTCGTTCCGCCGCAATATTTCAGAGTGCACGGAAACATTTCGCGTCGAGAGTGGGTTCAACAAGGAGCGATGTATAAAAGGAGGAAAAGCGGGGCGAAGGCGTGGCGGGTTCTCCAATTTCCTAGAGCGCCCCCCATGTCGAGCTACCGGTGAAACGTTTACGAGCACTCGGTATACGCTGGCACTCCTGCATCCGGAGCACGAGCTTCTCAGCAGAAACGGGCACGTGCTGGTGGTTGGCGGCGGGTTGGAGGAGCCCCACCGTACGCTTTTATCGCATATTTTTGCCGTCTCTTTGTTTGAGCAGCTCAAACATGAGTGTATTTTGGCGAGGTGAATTTCCAAAACGGTTGCTCGCGAAGGGCGGGTACGCTTCTGTGTAGAGCTCGTTGCAAGAATTCGCGAAGTGCCCTGAGTCGCTGTTCTCGTTACAATTAGAGACAACTTTGTGACCTCTTGTCTCCTAAATATTGGCGGGTGGTCTGCGATTCATAAAAAAACACAAATTAGGGAATTAATGTTGTTGCCTGCTTCCAATTCAGTCTTTGCTCGCTCATAACCTTTTTCTCAGAATTCAGTGAGCCTTTTGTGCTACGGCGCATGCTCACTAGTAAGTTTTTTTTCTAAAGACGGTCTTTTGATCTGTTTGAAGGCATTGTAAGCCACAATGTTTAGTGTGCTCCGCGAATGCACTGTGTCTATAATTCCAAGTTTTTTGGACGTGCTGCTGTCGCGGCTCATTGGTGTTGGTGGATGCTTATGTTTTCGTTTTTTTTATTTTACGGCGGCATAAATTGTTGCCGCTTTCTGTTTCATTTGAAAATATCAGCCATGGCACCAGCGGGCGAGACAAAAGGAAGAGAAACAGCATGCAGACACAAGCTCACTGCACCTTTATTTTCCGGTGCAAACAAATATTTAATTTTTTATACTAACCTGCTCCAGTTCTGTACTTGCAGAGCAGTGGTGATAAAGGATGTCCTTACCAACGTTAATGCTGTGATGTTGTTGCCAGTTCCAATGTAACCCTGGTAATGTCTCGTGTTTCTCCAGCGTCCCGAGTGCCCATTCTCAAAAATAAACAATTGCTGTAGATTCCCATGTTGTTTTGACAACTACTATGTTCACAACAAACTTCTTTCTTTGTATTTATTAGGCTAGTGCACCTCTCAGACACTTCTATGATGGACTGACAAGTGTAAACTGAGTGCCTACCACGCCTGAACGTGCAGCTATCTAGTACACATGCTTTGGCACCCCATTCAATTTTACCCGTGCCGCAAATGTTTCGTGAAGTGGCAGCGGGATCGTCTGTTAGCCTGGTCGCACGCACTACATTTTAACTGGATATATAAAGTTATGTGAAAATTCGCATTTTTCTTCGATAATATTTTCTTCAGTGAGACAGTGGAAAGTTTTGAACCTTTCCAATGTTACATGAATGCTTTCTAACGAAAACAGGGTTTGATTTTACATTATAAAAATTGCCGTATTTCCGCGCGTATAAGCCACCCCTGCATATAATCCGCACCCCCACCTTCAGACTGCCGGAAAAGAAAACAAAAACGTCGCGTATTGCCCGCGCATTTACCCTTCGTCTTCCTTGTGCAATAAAAACCCAATAATCATCATCAGCAGCAGCATACGAAGCAGATAAATACAATGTTTAGGAAATAAATTGCCGTGCACTCCCTGTCATGGTCTCCACCACGCTTGGTTGTGCGTCGTTAAATCCGAGCTTTTTTTTAATGTGTAGCAATCTTCCCATCGTAATAACCGTTTAAATGGCCTAGCTTTTTCGCCTCCAATGGCATGTCCTTTCGGATACGTCCTAACAGCTGCTGTTAGCGCACTGCGCTGCTACACACATACACAGGCACATATGCAAGTACCCGTGGACGTACAGAAACAACGAGACATCCGTTCTGTGAAGATGCAGGAATTCTTGTTTCTCGATGCCTGTAAAGAAAAAGCGAGTAATTCTCCAGCGCCGAAGGATGCTTCCAAGGATAATTGATGGATATAAATTCAGCTGGTGATCTATTATCTTGTTCACCTAGCCCTAGTATATTTTTAGTCAAACTGAGTTAAGAAATGGTGAGATCTCTAATGTCTAATATTTCCGTTTAGCTCGAACATGCTGCGAGCGGGTGTTATAAGCCTTACTTCACTCGGATAATGCTCGGAACACGACTTGTGCTCGCTACGAGGGCGTGCGCAGTAATATTCCCTCGCCGACGTGATATATAGTTGCCGTGACTGGAAATTCAGAAGTGAGCTTTTCTTTCTGTATGAACATTTTGCACTGGAAGCTCGCGGTTTCGAGGGGGCAACGAATAATTATTCCCTTTGCATGCAAGTTTTTGTCGCGGGCGCTAATGAGACGCAACGTGGCGAAACGCCGGGCGCCTTATTCCAGCCATAACGAGGCCGATTACCGCCCATTTTTGGGCGATTACTAATTATTGCGCAGCAGTTGAGAATTCTTGCAACACCGTAATGCCATTTTCACTGCTAATGACCCCTTGAGTACGCCCCTACGGTGCTCTTAAAGCGAGTAAAATTCTGATGAAAAAAATTGCGAACATTCACCTTTCATTGTACCGGGACTGCGACTTCGTGCGCAAAAATGGGGTACTTTTAGGTGATGCCTATTTTCTACTAACTCCTTGAAAAAAAAAATGTTGGTGTTTACTTTTTCTTGTGGAGCTGTCACACCACGCAGCGCAGCAGGATTTATGGTATTCGGGGGAAATTGAAGGATTTTTTCTGCGCAGCACACGACATTCATTTTTCCTCTGCAACTAGATGAAAATGAGTTCACGCCACTCTAACAGCGTGCACAGCGCCAACTGGCGCTGCACCCTTTTGAACAAAATTGTGCATCTGCCGTCTCTGCCCGCCTTGTCTAGATTCCGTCTCATAAAGGACAGTGTCGTGGCCAAAACCACATCAGGTATTCATTCGCATCACTTGAGGAGTTTCTTTTAACGTATAGCGTTGGGCGCCCCGTTTCGCAGAAATGTCGGCGTCGTTCATGGCGTTGACTGTAAACGAAAAATTAGTCTGAGATTTATGGATTGATTTGATTTATTGCTAATAGCGCGCCTTTTGTAATGGGGTACTGACGTGTGTTATCGCAAGAAAATATTCTATGATGTCTATGCTTGAGTAATGGTTATTTTTTAGCCCGGCTATTAATGACAGGCTTAAAATAAATTGATGCCGTTACAGGCGATATGCTGCGCAGGATATATTCCCCTCTCTTCTGTTCTTGCAATTAGCATTCTAATGTTCTCGCAGTCGGTCACCTCTACAGGCTTGCTGTTTACTGACTCTGTGCTACCTTTAAACCCGAGGGTTTCGGGAATACTGTGCACATATAGATGTAGATAGATACAATCACATTCCTGCACAAGGTACCAAAACCTCGTCTGTCTTTTTCGCAGGCCGCAGATATCCCGTCGCTTTGTGTGTACTTCCACATAAAGCTGGTCTTTCTTCAACAGCCAGCTCTAAACTATCAATGCATACATTCGGCCTTCAACGTCCATCGACTACAGTGGTCCTCACATGTTCCTGAGAGACGAACACCGCTTTAACGAAACGAACAGCGCACTGGCGATGCTACGCCAAGAATCTACGTCCTTCTCGCCATTTCTAATGTTGACGACATGGTCGATGCTTGTTCTGCCATTCTTGAAGCACTACATCTTGCAGATATAAATATTTCCGCTCCGAAGTTACAACTTACGAGCGCTTCCGTGAAGAGCAAGGCGAATCGCGATGGCAGCATGGAACCACGAAGCCCACAAAACACAATACTCGTAGCCCATTTCTCTTCCCCAGTTCGACCGGATGTGCCGCAAATGCGTGGGCCAGCAACGTCAAAGCAGAATAGACGCTTCCTGTCGACCCAAACAACAGACCGGCCGTAAATTTCATTTGCAAACCGCGGAAAAAGGAGATTTAATACGACACATAGGACAGACACGGCGAGTACCGTTATTTTGTGTACTGCCAAAGACGTGACCACAAACACCATGGTTACAGCGACGATAGAGACAGTATTGAATCTCAACAGTATTGACACTCAACACACACACACACACACACACAGCGTCAGTGTCTCATTGTATGTGTTCGTTCACGCGCCTCGTTTCTATTACCCGCGCAATTTCGGAGCTGCCAAAATTTGTTTAAACCCCTACTATGGTGCGTAATTCATCTTGCGTGTTATAATCACACGTGACACCCATGCAATAACGTCCAATATTTTCTTTCCGGCATGCTAGATTCCCACTTGGAACTTCTACTGGCGAAATTCTAAGTTCCTTTCACAGTAAAAATTACACAAAATGCTGACGATTACCATAGCCCTTATGCAAAATTTGTGCGCATCGTGAACTTCAGTCTTCTTGGTCACGGCGCATAACTGCTACGTCTAAGGAAGTCATCGCATGACCAGCGAACGCCCGGCGGCGCGCGTTGATATGCCATTATCTTGCAGCGTATCGCCGCAGGCGAGCATGTTGTTGTAAATCCTGTTTGAACATCCCGCGCAAAGGACACATTGTTCGGATAAGCCACGCTACGAGGAGAACGACGTAGGAACGATATACGTGCAGCACACAGCGCGTGCGGGGCTTCTGTGCTTTTTGTGAACTTGAAAGAACAAGTCGCCTGCTGTCATGGATGCCTCGTTTTGCGTTTCGTTTCGCGGGTGTCGCTAGACGCCGAGGTGCTGTTTTTACACAGGTGTCTGTCGCGGCCTCGGCACACTGCCCTCCCCCTTACACTTTCGCCATATTTTAATTTTTTTTACGGGCTCATCTTCAGTGACCTCTTGCTCAGTGGCTAAGGCGTTGCGCTGCTGAGCACGAGGTCGCGGGTTCGATTCCCGGCCGCGGCGTCCGTTTTTCTGATGGAGGCGAAAAGCAAAAACGCCCGTGTGTACGAGATTTCGGCGCACGATAAAGATCCCCAGGTGGTCAAAATTAATCCGGAGCCCTCCACTACGGCGCGCCTCATCGCCTGCGTTGCGTCGGCGCGTTAAACCCTACAATCAATCAATCAATTCAGTGGCATCTTAGTTCTGTCGATTATCCCGTAGCGCGTCGCCGCCGGGGATCGTCTCGCCCTCCCTGACACACTTGCGCCACGCTTTCTTCCTGTGTTTTCTGTCTTTAGTGACACCTTTCGTTCACACGGTTACGAGCGACGACGGCGCCGTCAAACCACAGTAGGAGGCGCTTGAATGCTGTGCTCTAAGAAAAACATGTTCCCTTAATCCCCCCGCAGTATTAAGGGAGTACTCTTCGGGCAAAACCGTTGTAAGGTGCTTTGCATAAGGGTCTAAGTGCTTAATTTTTCTGTCCTTCAAAAATGGATTTACCTGCTTCTTATTAAGAGGAATAGGTCAGAACACTGTCGTTTTCTCATTGCAGATCGTGGATTATTAACAAGATTCTGGACAAGATCCCGTCTAGGTGAGTCATTTTTCGCAAAGAAATTTTTTCCCAGACATTGCGCGTCTTCTTATTCATACACAATATACAGGTAACTATTACCTGGATGTAAGGCGTTACTTCTGTATTCTACATGCAGTCGGCGTGTGTACCACCAGGTGAAGGTACGGAGGCGACTGCCCGTGTTTCGCTCAAGCAAATATGAGCGGTTCTCTAGTATTTGCCAATGAATGGTAACACTTATAAAGGTTGAATAAAAATCCATCCACGAATCCATCAAAAATTACGCCCATCTTCCCGCGAGGGAACCCTGGCGTGATGCGACGCATCGGGGGGTTCAATTCGTGTTTCCACTGGGTTGATTCTCTAAATCGGGTGAAACGTGTTGTGAACGTGTGTGATGCATTCCATCACATGCGGGTGTTCTCATACGCGGGAGCACCCGCATGTGATGGAATGCATCACACACGTTCACAACACGTTTCACCCGATTTTTGTGTTCTCATACGCGGGAGGAGGAGCGTCACGTGCGCGCATGCAAGCAAACGTGCTTCGCATGGGCTCTGAGATCTTTCCCTTTTGTGGCGTAAATTCCACGACCAACCTGTTGAAAGCTCTGTCATCGGGTACCGAAGTCTTCCAGGTCTTCGAGGAACCAACTCCGACAAATCCTGGCCCACCGGTAGGATTTTTACACCCATTTCACCGAGCGGCCACGCCGCAGGAAGCTAACCCTAACCAGCGCTTTGGAACCGCCGCCGTGCCTGGTCGATGGCGCCGGGCGCCACGGGGCCTCCGGACGTGACCGCGGGGAGGACGCCGCACCAAACCGCGCCGCTGGCTTCTTCGTCGTGCAATATGGACGTCGTTGAAGTAGAGGGTGAGACTATTTCACCCGAAGACTTCGAAAATGATACCGGTTGGCTCTCGAGTCACCGGAAAAGAAGTGGCAAGGCACTCGCACGGCTAAACCTAGCCCAGAACGACTCTCAGAGGCAACCAGGCACCGGTAGTGCCTCATCTGTCAGCAAGACTCCAGAGCCAAAGCGCAAGCAAGCAGCCGCAGAGAAGGAGAGCACTGGAGGCCGGCACAGATCCCGTTCCAAGTCTCGTCACCGGGAGGAGAAGCGCAGAGAGTCGTGCTCTGCCTCACGCTCCAGACTCAACGACAAGTCTATGGTGGATCACAGCAAGGTGAGCTGGGCCAGCACGGTCTCCCGAACTGCTCCATGCAACACACAATTTAAGTCAGGGCTACCTTCTGCAGTTGAAGCAGAGCTAACGCATATCAAGCAAATGCTTGAGTTAGTTATCAGAGAAAACCAACAGCTTAAAGCAGAGAATGCCCAACTCAAGGCCAAAAACCTCCCACCACCGGCAGCGCGAACCTAACGGCCCCATTGCTGAACCCGTTACGCCCAATCCCAGTTTCCGTTAATGCAGCAGTAGAAGTTAGGTGCGAGTCCGAGGCGGATGCACCGCCCCTTAAGCGAAAAGCGGGAACTGAACCCGGTGACCCGACAACGCAAAAGTTTATCGAGGAGCTAGAAACAAAAATAGATGCTCGTCTCGAAAAACTGCAAGACATCTTCTCCAAATTTGCGGAGTCGGTGAACAAGCAATTAGCAAACTTGAACACTAGGGTACTCGCTATTGAAAACGCCCAAACAATAGCCCAACAGACACCAGGCGTAGGCGCATACAAATCCAAGCCCTATTCGAGGCCCAACATGGGGGAAGGTGCCAGAACATTCGATAATACCAGCGGACACTATGGCCCGGAGTAACAATGCAAATATGTACGTCATTTGGCAATGGAACTGCCGCGGGTTCAAACGAAAACGGGGAAATTTATGGCAGTTTTTAAGTAATCAGCAGAAACCGGAGACGCCAGACTTAATCGCTCTCCAGGAAACGGGAGGCGAGGCTAAATTATCAGGCTATAAATCGTACTACGACTTGAACTCGGGTGAATCCAAAAAAAACCATTACTACCCTAGTTAAACGTAACATCCCGGCCATTCAACACGATACTGGCATTGCGACCGTAGGCCACGTCCTCGTCGAAATTTTATCGGGTAAAAAACGCGCAGAGGGCAGCCTTTTTGTGCTTAACTTGTACAGCAGCCCCCGCCAAAAGCACCGCTTTGCAAATCTTTTTCGCAAAACATTAGACATAGCCCGAAAACAGGCACTTATTATTGTGGGTGACTTCAATGCACCGCACTCTGCTTGGGGGTATAAGAAGGACCTCAGCAAGGGCCGGCAGCTTTGGCAAGATGCCCAACAGATGGGCCTCACCCTGGTCACTGATCCTACTTACCCCACAAGGAAAGGCAACAGTATTAGCGTGGACACCACACCAGATCTTACATTCACAAGGAACACACGGAACGTCACATGGCTGAACACTCAAGAAAACCTAGGGAGTGATCACTGCATTTAAGAACTACCATCCAATCCTCGCCAACTAGGGCCACAGGTAAGCAACTCAAAATCACAGACTGGGACACTTTCCGGCAAATTAGGGCTGCTGAACAAAATTCGACTTGTGCAGTGATAGAGGACATCGCAGCATGGACATCAGATATTCATGAACATGTCCAGGCAGCAACCAAAATTATACCCGAGGGAGCCAACATACATCAAGCAGACTCTAGGCTACTACACATGTGGGAAGCCAAGGCGGGCCTTGAAAAACGCCTTAATAAGCAGAAACTCAACCGCAGCCTTCGCAGGCGGCTCGCCTTACTAAATAGAGATATTGAGGATTACGCCAACCAACTCACGCGTCAAAACTGGGACTCTACTTGCGATGGGATGGAGCTCCAGATGGGACTCGCGAAAACGTGGAACATCCTGAGATCGCCTGCTAGATCCAGAAAAGAGCAAACTTACTCAGAGACACAATCTCAGTAAAATACTGCATGAATACAAGGGCACAGACGACGAACTTATTCAAGAAATCAGAAACCGTTACCTTGGTACTAACCCTACAGAGACTCTCCCACCCTACAAAGGACCACCAAATCCAGAACTAGAGCGTCCCATCACTGCAGCAGAAGTGCGATATGCCATACACTGCCTACGTACCAAGTCTGCCCCGGGTCCTGATGGAATAACTAACAAAATGCTTAGAAATCTGGACGACAACTCAATAGACGCACTTTCCAAGTACATGAACCACTGCTGGGAAAGGGGAACCTTACCACCCCAATGGAAATCAGCTAGGATTGTTTTCATTCCTAAACCAGGCAAGAAACTCCACCTCGAAAACTTAAGACCTATATCGCTTACCTCGTGTGTAGGCAAACTATTGGAATACGTCATTCTCAATAGGCTCAACAAATTCATGGAGGAGAAAGATCTGTATCCCCACACCATGATAGGGTTCCGACAAAAGCTATCAACTCAGGACATTATGCTCCGACTTAAGCACCAAATTATTGATTCAGACGGGTACTCACGACTAGATACCAGGGCAGTACTAGGCGTCGACCTAACAAAAGCCTTCGACAATGTGCGACATGATGTAGTGCTCTCCAACCTCGCCCAGCTTGAGGTACGAAAAAGGTCTATGACTATGTCAAAGATTTCCTCTCGGGGCGGACTGCACAACTACTTATCGGAGGATTGGAATCTGGCGAGATCAAAATTGGTAGCAGAGGGACGCCGCAAGGGTCTGTTCTCTCTCCCTTTCACTTTAATGTCGCCATGATTAATCTGCCACAGCAGCTAAACAAAATAGAAGGACTGCACCACAGCATATATGCTGATGACGTCACACTGTGGGTTGCCGGTGGCAGTGACGGAGAAATTCAAGAAAAACTACAACAGGCGATAGACGTGGTAGTGGCTTATGTGACCCCCAAGGGACTTAGCTGCTCGCCACAAAAATCTGAATTGCTTATTTGCAGACCAACCAGGAGAGGCTGCAAACGAGACCGCGATGTTGCCAATATCCAGCTATATGCGGACGGCAGACCCATTCCCATGGTACAGAGCACCAGAGTCCTTGGTCTTCGCATACAGGCCAATGGTTGCAATACACAGACCATAAAGGCTCTCGAAACGAGTGTACACCAGACAGTCCGCCTCATCTCCAGAATTGCCAACCGGCATCATGGTATGAAAGAAGGTAACCTCGTCAGATTAGTGCAGGCTTTTGTTCTTAGCCGCATAGTCTACGCGACGCCCTTCTTGGCACTAAAGGCCGATGAAAGGAAAAAAATCAATAACATCATTAAGCGAGCCTACAAGCAGGCACTAGGTATACCCATTACGGCACCAAATGAACGCTTTGGAGCGATGGGGCTGCACAATACCATAGACGAGCTTGTAGAAGCCCAAAAAATAGCACAGCTAGAAAGACTCTCCAAAACCGCAACAGGCAGACACATTCTACAAGAGCTTCAAATCACCTATGCGGCTCAACAAGGAAAAAAGGTGGATATCCTTAGCGAGCAGAGGGCACGTATATACACAACCCCTCTGCCCAGAAATATGCATCCCGTGCATAACCTACAACGCAGGAATTAAAGAGCCAAAGCCCTCCAAAAGCGATTCGAACGATCTGATGACGTGGTCTACGTGGACGCGGCCGAGTACTGTGAACACAACGCCATGGCCGTGGCAGTAGTCGATCGGCAGGGCCATTGCATTGCCTCCGCAACGATCCGCACGGACACTCCGGAGGTAGGAGAAGAGGCAGCCATTGCACTGGCGCTTTCTTCTACAAGAGCGAAATACATAATAAGCGATTCCAAATCTGCAATTGTAAACATCACAAAGGGAAGGATCTCACCCGAGGCCCAAGGAATCCTGAGAGGATTCAAAGAATTAAGACTCCGAGGGGTCCAAATTATATGGGCACCAGCGCACTCTGCACTTCCGGGGAACGAAAATGCTCACGAGGCAGCTCGAGGTCTAAGCTTCCGAGACTGCCCAGAAACACCTGAGGCATCGTTTCGCACGGGGGGTAGGGACCGCATGGTGACCTATAGGGAGATAATCGACCATTACAGATTAGGGAGGGCCAGATATCCCGCAGCTCATCGCACCTTGGGAAAGTGGCAGTCGGTAGCATGGCGTCTACTTCAGTCCTACACTTTTCCGAACCCGGTGACGTACAGTCATTGTTACCCCGGTCTATACGAAAATAAGTGTAAATTATGTTCAGCAAGGGCCGACCTTGAACACATTTTATGGGCCTGCCCCCTTAAGGTGAACATCACACCTCAAGCACTAGACATCACTTCCTCAGAGCAGTGGGAGACCGTGCTGCTCAGTTCAGACCCGGGCGTTCAACTCCGGGCCGTCCAGATGGCCGAAGACGCCGCCAGGGAGCAAGGACTCCTGGCCGCCGTCTGAGGGGGGAAGAATGAAGGGGACTCCCATCTCACTTCTTCCCTTACCCCCGTCTCGGGCTCAATAAAGTTATGCACTCACTCACTCATACGCGGGAAGATGGGCGTAATTTTACTTTTCTTGAGGGGCCGTCGCTTCCATCACGTCTTCTTCGGAAGAATCAAGTCAAGCACGCAGTCGTCAAGCAAAGTGACGCGAAGTCGAACGAGAGGGAGCGCTGACTGAACCGCCGCAGCGCGATACGCGCTTTATATTCACAGCGCCTCAAGGAGAGGAGACAACGGAGGAGAGTCGCGCGTGCGGACGCTTGCGCGACAGGAGCTGAGTGAAGCGAGGGAAGCGCGCGCACACAGCTGTTGTTTATGATAATGAGGCGGAGTGAGAGCGTTGCGCGCACAGCTGTCGGAGAGAAGACGGGAGGAGAGTCACGCATGCGTAGCTGGCGTGCGGACGCTGGACAACGCCGATGCAGGAGGGACATGCCTCAGAGCAAGAGATGCGTCGCATCTAAAAACATCCATCAAAATCCATCAAAAAACATCGAAGAAATACTAGGTTTATACTGAATGCGGCGAACTGCGCAAGTTGGTGTATGTTCACGGTGAAAAAAGCGCAAGAAGGACGAAGACCGACATAGGGTGTCGTAAAAGTATTTCCAGTACAGTGGGCCCTTTTCATGTTTCACTTCGACTTTACAACAGCGCCGTGTTTGCTTACCCTATCTCGGTCTTCGTCCTTTTTGCGGTGTTTCCACCATGGATTTATATTTAAATTGGTTTCCAAGTTAACCTATCTTTCTTCGGTTCGTTATTTTATGCCGTTTTCATGCGACGATGTGCTGTTCAGGGAAGAATAAAGGGGGCATTCGACAACAAGCACTGGATGTAACCGAACAAATGGCTAGCCCACCAACCAGCGCCGCGTAAACATACCAATAGGAATATAAAGGACTAGATTAAAGACAAAGATGACAAACAGAACTAGCAAATATGAACCCGAGACGTTCACTCACAACATGTCGCACTGCCTGTAAGCGCTGGAAGGTATTAAAACTTACTGCGTGAAAAAAAAAACAGGCTTAATATTACAATGAACACGTTTGGCGGTAGGGTAGTTTGGTACACACCTGAATAATTGAATAACGGGCTTACCTAGTGCGAACAACGTTGAAGTGGTCCTACCCGTGGTATTTCTATCTTCCTCCGTGGTTAATCTACTATTCCTTTGTTCTCATGCTGCGGGAATACTGAGAACTGTAAATTTATTTCGGTTGAATCTTGTTCC